>JASDQU010014976.1:371439-396530 GCA_032191745.1 Picea mariana
TAATCTTCATAGATGACTATTCAAGAAAGACTTGGCTATACCTACTGAAGACAAAAGACGAAGTATTCAACAAGTTTCAAGAATTCAAAGCAGAGATAGAAAACCTCACAAACAAGAAGATTAAGACATTAAGAACAGATAATGAAGGAGAATACACCTCGAAGGAATTCGTTGCATTCTGCAAATCGGCAGGGATTAGGAGGGAGCCGACTGTTCCTCATAATCCTCAACAAAATGGTGTAGCAGAAAGAAAGAACAGATCTATTACTGAATGATCAAAGTCTGTCCATGTTCTTATGGGGAGAAGCAGCAATGATAGCAATATATGTGCAGAACAGAAGTCCTCATCATATATTGAAGAACATGACACCAGAAGAAGCTTTCTCAGGTAAGAAACCTAATGTGGAAAATCTAAGAATATTTGGATGTCCTATTTACTCCCACATTCCCAAGGACAAGAGGAATAAACTAGAACCTTCAGGAAAGAAAGGGATATTCGTGGGATATAGTGATTCATCCAAGGCTTACAGAATATATATTCCAAAACAACACAAGATCGAGGTCAGCAGAGACGTAACGTTCAATGAAAGGATGGCCTTCAGGAAATCCATCGAAGAAAATATAGAAGAAGAATAGATTGAAGAACTTAACGAAGAAAGCAGAGAAAACGTAAATGACGAAAAGGAACTACCTGATCATCCTATGGAGCCATGTGAAAACATTGATTCATATAACATACCTAAGACTAAGAAAAGACCAGCTTGGCTTAAAGCTACCTTACAAGACGCAGAAAGACTCAAGGTTCCAGAAGGAACATTCAGAAAGAGTAAAAGACCTAAAAGATTCTCAAGTTATGCAGCATACATGACAAAGCTTCTAGATGAAGAACCTACCACATTTGATGAAGCAGTTCAAAAGGAACAATGGAAAGAAGCTATGACGGAAGAGCATCAATCCATTATGAAAAATGAGGTATGGGAAATCATACCAAGGCCTAAAGAAAAATCGGTGGTAACTTCAAAATGGGTGTACAAGATCAAACATGCAGCAGACGGAAGCGTGGATAAATACAAGGCAAGATTCGTAGCTAGAGGGTTCTCCCAGAAGGAGGGAGAAGATTATGACGAAACGTTTGCTCCGGTGGTTAGATATACTTCCATCAGAGCTATCATATCTCTTGCCGCTTCCATGGGATGGAACTTACATCAGATGGATGTAAAGACAGCTTTCCTCAATGGAGCTATTGAAGAAGAAGTATATATTGAACAACCTCAAGGGTTTGAGGTACATTCCAGAGACACTCACGTTTGCAGATTGAAGAAAGCTCTACATGGACTCAAGCAAGCTCCAAGGGCTTGGTATGCCAGAATGGACAGCTATCTAACAAGACTTGGTTTCTCCAAGAGTCATGCAGATCCAAACCTTTATTACAAAGTCGTGGACAATGCACCTGTGATTCTACTATTATATGTTGACGATCTATTCATAACAGGTGAAGAATCTCTCATTATCCAGTGCAAGAAGGAATTAGCTTCTCAATTTGATATAAAAGATCTAGGTCTCATGCACTATTACTTGGAACTAGAAGTATGGCAGAAGCGTGGTGAATTATTCCTTGGACAAGGAAAGTACGCAATAAAGATTTTTCAGAAATTTGGAATGATGGATTGTAAGTCCATGGGCACTCCTATGAATGCAGATATAAGAAAAGTGAAAGTTCCAAAGTCTAATCCAGTAGATCCATCTCTATATCGACAACTAATTGGATCATTGATGTATTTGGTAAATACTCAACCAGACATTTGCTTTGCCGTAAATACACTAAGCCAGTTCCAGGTGGAACCAAGACATGAGCATTGGATAGCTGCAAAGCATGTATTAAGATATATTCGTGGAACAATAAACTATGGTTTGAGATATACCGCATCCAACAATATACAGCTTCATGGATTCACAGACTCAGATTGGGCAAAAAGTGCAAAACACTGAAAGAGCACTTCAGGTATGTGTTTCAGCTTGGGCTCCACTATGATATCTTGGGGCAGCAAGAAACAGAAGTCTATCGCACTCAGCACAGCAGAAGCAGAGTATATGGCAACATGTGAAGCATGCACTGAAGCAATATGGTTAAGGAAGTTAATCTTCGATTTATTTGATCAGATTCCATAATCGACCATAATATATTGTGATAATCAGAGTTGTATAAGATTATCAGAACAGCCTGTGTTTCATGAAAGGTCGAAACAAATTGAGATCAAATACTACTTTATTCGAGATAAAGTCCAAGAAGGAGAGGTAAAACTCAAGTATATCCCCACTGACGAGCAGACAGCAGACATTCTGAAAAAACCTCTATCCAGAATAAAGTTTGCATATTTCCGAGAGAAGATGGGGATCGTGGAAATAACTCCCTTAGCTGAAAGGGAAGAATCTCCAGGTTAGGAGGGAGCACTAAAATATTATTGAAACATTTATCTTTGTGATTGAAAAATAGTCCAAATTGGACAGATTCTTTCCTGTTCGGAAAGTGGATTGAGATTTCTGACGGACAGCAATTTCCCATTGTGGTTAACATGGGAAATGGTTCAGATTGTTGATGTATCATAGACAACGACTTCCCATTGTGGTTAACATGGGGAGTGGTCTAAGGCGGTCTCTCTTCTTGAGGGTTACTCAAGAAGACTGGCCCGCCTCGCTGGACAGCGATTTCTCATTGTGGTTAACATCAGGAATGGTCCGTTTTGGAGGTTGATGCAGGACAGTCTTTTCCTCTTGTGGTTAACAGAGGAAATGGTCCGGACAGTCATTCCTTAAGGTTTATACATTCTCTCCAGGGTGCACTTTGATTAGTGTAGGAGGATTGGCCCAGGGTGGGGAATGGTCTAGGCTCAGCAATCAGGGACAGGCATTCCTTAAGGTTTATACATTCTCTCCAGGGTGCACTTTGATTAGTGTAGGAAGAATGGCCCAGGGTGGGGAATGGTCCAGGTTTAGAAGATAGGACAGTTATTCTTCCTTGTTTGAGAAGAATAGTCCAGATATCTCATTGTTCTACTCTGAGGGCAGATATTCTTTCATATCTCACAGACGTGAGTGAAAGATTGGCCCAGATGATTCAGTTTATTTTAACAATATTTTTCTGTGCAGGTTGGCATCAGATGATTGTTATGGAGACTGCTTGTCTCCAAACAGTAGAGATATACTACTGTGGTGGATTTGTTCCATTGTTTGTGACTATGTGTCACGGTTTGAGTAGTTGTGTACTACCATGGATAAACACAGGTGTGCTCTATCAATTGATATTGTACCAGTTGTCATAGGAGATTATCCAGTTGGATAATAATGATGGTGCTCGTGATACTACCATTTGAATGGTCTGTTTGTGCTCAAGACCATACCTCCCTAGCTAGGAGGAAGTGTTGATATTATGGTAGCTTCGGGAGGTATGAACCTCTATTGTGACCTATGACGAGATTAGAATATTTCGGAAGGAAGCAAAGAAGTAAAGGAAACCCTAGACGAGATGTCGACTGCAGAAATATAATTAATGTGAATCAATTAGTACCCAGAAGGAGAAGTCGGCCCCAGTAAGTCTGCCAGACCACTATAAATACAGGGCGCCAGTTCTCATTATTCACACTTCTCAGAATTGCAGAGAGCAGTTTCTGCGCACTGCAGTTGGCAGTTTTGTGCGCAAGTTTCTGGGGAAGGTGTTGCACCAGTTTCTGGGTGGGACTATCTGATCAGCTTGGTTTCTATTCTTGCTTGGTGAATTAGCCTTGCTTGGTTATTGATTGCTACCAATATTCTTCTCTGTCAAGGTCAAGGTGCTCGGAGGGTGGCTTCGGCCAATGGTTGGGTGACAAGGGTATTGTCAATGGTAAAACGAGCACAATCTTTCATATTCTAACATCTTTTTCATAGATACAAAATGAAACCTTCGTTTATCTTTAAACCTGTCGTACAAAGGTTGACACCATCCGCCGTATCATGAAGGTCTGTCAACCAACTGCATTATTTACTGATTCCCCGACTTTCGTTTTTCCGCTAGAGCCGTTGGCATGAGAAAATAAAATGAAATATCTCATTAACATATAAAATTCAAAATTCAGATAATTAGAGTTTGTCGACTTCAAACAACCAGCCAATGTAGCCATCAAATCATAGTTAGGGTTCAATGAGCTGCCAGTGAGTGTGGAGATGCATATATGTCACAAGACGATGGTCACCAAGCCCACGAACAAGGAAAATCGCTTAATCGTCGAAATGTGTTTCATTTGTAAAAGATATGTTTCAGAGCGGATCATGGGCAAATCCGGATCCGAATCTGTATCTGATCTGGGGATCCGCAGATCCATCCCCCAGGGCTGACGGATCTGGTAACTTGGGTTTTTTGAACTGAAGATTGAAGAAGCAAGTTGTCAAGCTTGCAAAAGAACCAAGTTGTCAGACCTAAAAAGTGAATTCCTATGTGAGTTGTGTTATCGCACAATTTATAGTTTGGGCAAAGCCCAACCCAAACAACAAGTGTATGGCACAACTAGGGACACCCATCGTTGTCACCTCAATAGATATCCCCCTCGTTTTAGTGATGGACAAGTCCAACACAAGGGAGGCTTCCCGGGTGACCCTAGGGGGATTGTAAGGGGAGAGGCCAAGAGCTAAAGGAACCACACCTATAGGTCACGATTAAAAGATCTCGAGGCTTGATGGAGGATGAGTATAAGTCAAGGAAAGGGATGCCACTTCATAGTACCTGCAAAACAGGTGTTAGGCAACCCAAAACAAGACAATATGTGATGAAATAAGTCTCGAGACAAGAGGGAAATCAGCAAGAAACCTTGCTGTTCAAGAATTGCAACATATGACAGTGATATATCAACAACAATGAAATTATAACAGCTGCAAATTAGACCATCAAAATCAGCATAAGATATTGGATAACAAAGCTTCTAATTAGTGAATAATCTTCCAATGTTTAAACCAAAATTTTGATGTCAAAAGAGGGTTGTAAGAGAGTGTTATCAGCATAGGATTATGACAGCCTCATGGCTGTAGCAAACTTTTGCTACAGCAGCAAATTCCAACCACCAAAATCAAAAAGTTAAACACCCAAACAATAGCCCTTCATGAGGAGATTAATTATCACAACTTACAAGCTATTTTCAGTGGTAGTAAAGTGAGGAAATTGTGTGAGGAGGAGTGTTTTGTTGCAACCCTGTAGCTTAATGCTTATTACAGCAGACTAACCACTTGACCAATCAAGACGCCCTTGAAGAATAAGAGAGTCCAAAGCATGTAAAATTTAAATCCAACTTGAACAATTCCAGAACCTTAATTTTCATGTTTACCAATGCAACAATTAACAATCTCCAATGCAAAGATTAGTCCCATGTTATTGTGTAAATGGAGTCTCTTCCTTGGAAGGCAAACTAAACAAAGAGGAAGAAGAGATTTTTGTTGAGAGTTGAACCATTATAAAACCCAACAACAATCCTTCCAAAATCGTCTAGTATGGAATCCAAGATGAACTAGGTTTGATAATTCTCTACGGGTGTAAACCCTCTTACTCCCTAGAGAAATAAACCCTAGCTAAGCCTTGCAACAAGGGTGTAAACCCTCTTACTCCTTGTAGCAAGCTTTACAGCCCTTCAATTGCAAAGAAGAATAAACTTTGGTGGAGGATGTAAGCCCTTTTACTCTTCCTAGGGTTTGTTCGACAACACGGGTATTCCAACAGAGGACGAACACCTTCAGTAACCACTCACACAACCAGATCAAAGATCAACACACCGATGTTTTGATGTGATAAAACCCCTACGGGGAAACATCCACAACCCCAACCAACGCGGCCACTTGGAGCAGTTTATTAATGCAAAAAAAAAGATTATAGAGAGATTTTACAAGAAAGTTTCTCACAATCAATCATCAACAAATGACCCTCCATGCTCTTTAAATAGAGATAATGGACCAATCGGGTGGCAAGCCACGGATCAATGGCCGTTAAGATTGAAGAGAATATGAACCATCGGATCACTCTATGTCGAGAACATATCGTGACCGTCAGATTTCCTAACTACAAATGCATACTAATGCATACTAAAGAAACACACTAAGAAACACACTTTTACCTAACGACACATTAGACCAAGTAGATCTTAACTAACTCCTAAGTTTCTAAATATCCTAATATCCCTCCTTAAGACCAACTTGGGATAGGATTAAAGGATTTACAATATTGACACAATAGGAGAAGGTAGGAGGCATTAGAGCCTATCCCCCCTTGATGACAACTTCTTGAACTCCTAACATAGATCAAAGTTTGGAAAACTTCGCTTCTATAAGAGACTTTGTGAAAATGTCTGCAACTTGATCTTCTGTAGGGCAAAAGAGCACTTCAATAATTTGATCATGAATGAGCTTTCTGATGAAGTGCATGTGTAGCTCGATGTGTTTGTTGTGTTGATGTTGAACTGGGTCTTTGGCAAATTGATGGCACTTTGATTGTTGCACCAAAGGCTGGTCGGATGTTGTTGCTGGAATCCAAACTCTGAAAGAATCTGTCGAAGCCACAAGGCTTCCTGACTTGCATTTACCGTTGCTCGGTACTCTCCTTCTGCTGAAGAAAGTGCAATAGCTTGTTGTTTCTTACAAGCCCAAGTGACAAGTCCTGAACCAAGGCTAAAAACATAACCTGCAGTAGACTTCCGATCATCAGGGTTGCCGACCCAATCTGAATCAGTGAAACCAACTAATAAAAGAGTCCCCCCTGAACTGTAATGTATCCCGAACTGAACTGTACCACAGACATAGCGAAGTATCATTTTAGTTGTTTTCCAATGGCTTTCATGGGGTGTTTGCATATACTGGGCAACAAGACCAACGACAAAGGAAAGATCGGGACGGGTATGAGTCAAGTATAAGAGGCTACCAACTAATTGACGGTACAAGGTGGCATCAACTTCGGGAGAAGTACAAGTGGCAGTAAGCTTGACTCCAGACTGGAAGGGAGAAGGGGCTGGTTTACAATCGTCCATGTGAAAGCGACGAAGGCCACAGGCATGCTTAGATTGGGAAAGAAAAATTCCTTCATTGGTTTGCAAAACTTGGAGGCCAAGGAAATAGTGCAAAAAGCCTAAGTCTGTCATTTCAAATTTCTTCTTAAGGCTTGTTTTCACATGGTTTAAAAGTTTTGAGTCACTACCAGTACGGATAAGGTCATAAACATAAAGGACAAGGATGATGAGATGGCTTCCTACTTTCTTGATATAGACATTAGGATCAGAATGGCATCTAGAGAATCCGGTGTCAATAAGAAAGTTGTCCATTTTGGCATACCAAGCTCGGGGAGCTTGCTTAAGACCATAAAGAGATTTCTTAAGGCTACAAACAAGGCTAGAGTCATTCTGGACATAGCCAGGAGGTTGTTCCATGTAGATTTCTTCTTGCAAATCTCCATGCAAAAAGCGGATTTAACATCTTATCCGATGGACCTCCCATTTATGTGAGGCAGCAAGGGCAAAAACAAGGTGGATGGAATTCATTTTCGCTACAGGGGTAAAGGTTTCATTATAGTCAATTCCTTCAACTTAGGAAAATCCTTTGGCAACTAACCGAGCCTTTTGTCTTTCAACACTTCCATCTGATGCATACCTAGTTCTGTAGACCCATTTACATATGACAAGTTTTCTTCCTTTTGGAAGAGGTACAAGATCCCAAGTATCGTTTGCCATTAAAGAACGATACTCTTCATTCATTGTTGTATCCCAATCTGGATGACCTGAAGCTTCTGCAAATGTCTTTGGATCATGAGTCTCTGAAACTTTAGCCAAAAGAGAAGAGGCTCGCTGGAACTATGAACATGTCCAACGTTGATCTGAAGGATCACCGACAAGATCACCAACTGCTTCTCGTGTTGAACGAACCCATCTAGGAAGCAGAGGAGTTGGTGTTGGTTCGAGTTCAAAGGAGTCATCTAGAGGAAGGTAAGCAAGCGGAGGTGGATTTTCATCCTCACTGTCATCATCTAAAGAAAAAACCAGAATAGGAACAGAATAAGGCACAAACGCCGAAGATGGCTCGCAGGCCGAAGAAGGCACAATCGCCAAATTAGGCTCGCAGGCCAAGAGATTTTCATCAAATTTAACATCTCTTCTAATAATAATTTCATTACAATGTGGTTGAAAAAGTCTATAACCTGACATCTTCAGAATAACCAACAAATATGCACTTTTCACTTTTCAGTTGCAATGCTTTCCTTTTCTCATCAGGAATGTGAGCCCATGCTATACTTCCATATACACGAAAGCGACTTACATCTGGTTTAATTTTAGTCCAAGATTCTTTCAGTGTTATACTTTTAAGAGCCTTTGTGGGAGTGTGATTTACTATGTAATTTGCACAATTGACGGCTTCCGCCCAATACTTTAGACTTAATCCCTTAGATTGGATCATACAATTAGCCATTTCTTTTAATGTGCGGTTCTTTCTCTCAGCGACACCATTTTCTTATGTTGTATATGGAACGGTGTGTTGCATTTGGATGCCCTATGTAGTGCAGTAACTTGTAAAATTATTGTTCACATATTCGCCTCCATTATTTGTTCTTAACCTTTGAATTTGATGTCCATATTGTTTTTCTACAAGGGCCTTGTAGGCCAAAAACTTGTCAAAAACTTCACTCTTAAGTTTTAAGAAGTAAACCCAAGTACATCTAGAAAAGTCATCAATGAAAGTTAAGAAATACTTGCACCCAGAAAAAGGAGTAGAAAGTGGACCACACAAATCACTGTGAACAAGCTGCAAAGGGCCCGAGGCGTGCCAAGACGCACGTTTGTCAAAACTGTCCCGATGATGTTTGTCGAGAACACAACCGGCACAAACACCATCTCTGCATGAAACAAGAGGAAGTCCAGTCACCATCTGTTGATTACATAGTTGTTGCAATGAGCGATAGTTTAGATGACCAAACCGTTCATGCCAAAGTTTGTTCGAGTCATCGCTATGAGCAACAAAAACTGATGAAAAAGATGATGACCCAAAGTTGTTAAACTTGTACAACCTGGTAATATTATCAGCAATTCCAGTTGCAAGAACAAGCTTAGGTTCTTTTAGATCCTTGATTACAACTTGGTGAGGTGAAAACTCTACGGTTTTACCTTCACCTGAATGAGTGATTTGATATACTGATAGAAGGTTGCAAGAAAGACTTGGAACACATAATACATCATTGAAATGACCATTATCTACTTGAATTGTTCTAGATCCCACAACACTAAGAGATCTATCATCACCAACAAATATTTTCTTGGTGTTACATTCATTTAGAGCAGAAAATATGTCTTTATCCTTAGCCATATGATAAGATGCTCCAGAATCAATAAACCACTCGTCAAAAGAAGAAGTAAAAGTTGTATTAAAGGAGAAACCAGAAGTAGAAAGTGCATGTCCATGGGAAGAAGAAGAAGAAGTAGAATCAATATCGATGTTGTGCTTCTTCATTGCTGCTTCTAAAGCTGCCATCTTCTTGAAACATTTGGACTCATCATGACCATCTTTATCGCAAAAGTTGCAATGTTTGTCAGTCTTCTTATTTTTATATTTTGCTCCTTTGTCACCATTAGGAGTTGAAGTTGTCTGAGTGGGTTTGGGACCCTTATGTTGCTTGTTGTTGTAGCGAGGATGTTGCTTCTTGGGATTCTTGGGTTTATCTTTCTGTTGGGCGACTAAGGCATTGTTGGAGGTACTTGCAGTGCTGATCACTCCAAGTTGTACAAGCTTATCTTCCTCTCTAATCAAAGCAGCACAAAAGGACTCAAGAGTGGGTTTTTGATAAGCTTTCCCTAGAGCCTCTCTCATGGCATAAAAGGTAGATACAAACGCAGAATATGCACTACCTAGCTTAGAAAGAATAAGATAGATGCAACGCTCTTCCTCCATCTTTATCTCACATTCTTCACACAAAATTATGAGTGTTTTAAACTTAAATAGATAATCTCCAATGCAAGAAAAATCACTTGGACTTAAAGTCAGTACTTGATTTTCTAACTGTTGTGCTCGAATAATATTGAGTTTACCAAACACAGATTCAATCTTTTCCCAAGCTTCATCGGGGTCACCAATTTCTTTAAGGTGGAACTTTAAATCAGGAGAGATGGACATTCAGATTAATCCACGTGCTTCGTCACTCCTATTATCCCATTTGACTTTCTTATCATCATCAATGGGTTCTTTTTCCTTTTACAAGGTAATCCGGTACAAGCCTTTACTTCTTAATAAATCCTCCATATGAGATTTTCATTGGAAGTAGTTGGTGCTCGTAAGCAAAAGATTAGTGAAAGAAGTCATATTAAATATGTAGATAATATGGATTTAAAAACTAAAAATAATGATTAGGATGGAAAGATCTAGAAAAATTAGGCGGTTTTAAAAAAAAACGGCACTAAAAACGGACTTTGGGTGTGAAAGTTATGCCCTTTTTAAAAAAGGCATAAACGATAACCAAAGAACCACATGGTGGTGTAAGTTGTTTTATAAAGTGACCCACTTTTATAAAAAGAAGTGGGGATCACTTTTACAGTGAAGTTACTTTATGAAAGAAAAGACGCATGCAAAATAAATAACTCTAAAATAAAATATTAAAGCTACTTATAGTGATTCACTTTTACACTTGAAGTGAAATACACTTTACAGTTGAGCATGAATTTTTTCAAAAAAAGTAACAAAAGGAGAGACTTGAACTCAAGACCTCTTACTTAATAAGGCAACTTTTAACCAAATGGTCTAGCAAAACATATTGTATTGTTTAGCAAGAGGTTTGGGGGTGTTGTTGTTGTTATTGTTGTTGTGGAAGACGGTCTTGGAGAGCGTGCTAAAAAAAACTCTTTTTACACAAGAAAATATTTTCGTTTCTTAATGACAACAAAGGTTAGATCTTAGTTAGCTTACCCGGAAAATGCACATTTTCCTATATGTTTCTGATTTGCCGAGATCGCACAAGATGAGGGGCAAAGAGCATACACAAATCAAAAAGAGTAGCAACCCGAAAACAAATCATATAAAACCGAAATAAAACCAAAATAATACTCTGCAAAAATTTAAAAATGGCATATTCATGCTTTATACCTCTGGATCTGACTGAAATGGTCGTCTCTTGGGCAAACGGAAACGTTTTCGAGTGAAACGAAAAGTGTTCCTAACTAAAATGAGCACTCCGGACACAATGGAACAGTCCTCTCAGCCTAGAAATGTACGGAAATGACAGAAAATGAAGATGAGGCAACTCGGCTTCACGATCTCGATCTACAACAGGAGCAGGTCTTCAAACAGGCTCTGATACCATGTTCGACAACACAGGTATTCCAATAGAGGACGAACACCTTCAGTAAGCACTCACACAACCAAATCAAAGATCAATACACCGATATTTTGAAGTGGTAAAACCCCTACAGGGAAACATCCACAGCCCCAGTCAATGCAGCCACTTGGAGCAGTTTATTAATGCAAAAGAAAAAGATTACAGAGAGATTTTACAAGAGAATTTCTCACAATCGATCATCGGCAAATGACCCTCCATGCTCTTTAATTAGAGATCATGGACCAATCGGGTGTTAAGCCACGAATCAATGGCCATTAAGATCGAGGAGAATATGAACCGTCGAATCACTCTATGCCGAGAACATATCCTGACCGTCGGATTTCCTAACTACAAATGCATACTAAAAAAACACACTAAGAAACACACTTTTACCTAACGACACATTAAACCAAGTAGATATTAACTACATCCTAAGTGTCTAAATATCCTAACAGGGTTTTGGATATTTTCTTGAATTTAAACAAGCAGAACAACAATAAATTGCATAAATTTCTCACCAAATCCAAGAGAAAGCATGCAATAAACCCTTACTACCAAGATATCATCCACAATTTGCCAAAGAAAAACCATCAAGAGAAGTCGATAGCCTTTATTGCTCCAATAGACAAGAGTTGCATCCATTTTGCCAAGAAAAGAAAAGATAGTGAATCGTCCAAGAGGGTCGAAATTTCAGTCCAAGAGTAAAAATATCAAGTGATGAGTTATGTCTTTGTGACAAATTACTTGCCTCTATTGGTAAAGGAAAACCCAAGTCATAGTTTGTCAACATTACAATTAAATCCATAATTTTAGGCTAAAACCTAAATTACAATGCTTAATTAGCAAATCGATTTGCTCTTTTTGTCCACATAGGCTACAAAATGATGGCACATAATCCCATAAAACTCTTCTTTAAGGTGGCACGTGTGATGATAAGCCTCCAAAGGCTAGGATGTCATGTTAGAAGTGTGCCACATCTCCCCCAAATCAAGCAAGAGTATGGGGCTTCAAGCCCACAACACCACCAAGTGCATCTAAATGGTAAAACGTCCCCTCAAAAGTGTGACGTCGTGCTCCAAGGGAGGGACGTTTGGGCATACTAGGGTGACATCATCTCCTCTTCATGCTTTCGGGACTTGTCCAAGTGCTAGAGACATCTCCCAAGGTGCAACGTTCATCATTGTAGGTCTCAAATGAGTGGGGCGCAACATCCATCCAATGGGCTTCCAAGCCCCTATGAAGGTCCAAGTGGCCTAGTACCTCCATGAATAGCTTTCACTGAGCAAGGTCCTGCAAAGACAAGCAAATACGCCCTCCAAGGGTCCACAAGTCATATGAATCATGCCAAGTAAGCCACATTTAATAAAAGAACCACCCAAACAAGTGCATTAAGTCCCCCCTTTTCAAATTAAACAAATGCTCAAAGACCTTATAAACTTTGCCAAATTTAGGTATGGAGAGGGTGTCATGGTGCCCTATTGGGTAGGCCAATCCCCAAGTCAAGGAATGTTTCTCAAGAAGAACCTCTCTAGGCCATGTAGTGAGTGTGAGATGGATTGGGGTAGTACTTTTGGGCATGGGGTTCTTGACATATCAAGGGCTCATATTGTCTCATTTATGGGTGCCTTTGTGGAGGGTGCATTGCATCCCTTCGTTTGCAATGCAACATTTTTACAATCCCTTTATTTGCCTTTCATTTTTTTATGGTCCGAACATTGAGCGCTATGTGCAATGGAAAGTAAAAGAGCATCGCAATGCCACTTGAAGTTAAAATACAATAAGTGCCATATGCACTGGAAATTAAAAGGCAGTGTAATGCATTCCCCCATCAAGCGAGACATTTTTATTTATTTCCCTTTAAAAGTCCTTCATTTTTATGGAGAAGAGTTTAATTGCTCTCAGGACCTTAGGGCGAGCATCTAGAAGGATAGATTATGGCTTTTGAATTTTACAGCGCTAACTACAACACCTCTGGGCCTTCAACCCCTTCCTCCCATGAAATGAGGTACAAGGCCTTCTTGGGGTCAATGGACCCAAAAACCCAAAAGATGAGGAAACAAAGGGGAAGAGGTGTGGAAAGTGGTAAATATGAGCGGGAATGGTATGATGACTCTTCAAGGAGACCCCCCAGTAGCAACCCTTTTCCCGAGGGTGACCCACTTACTAGGAAACCATGTCAACCACCAAGGTGAAATAAGGCAAAAGGTATAATTTCCAAGCATACGTTCCATAATCAAGAAAGGATCCCTTACAACATGCTCAAATGCTTCAATTATTAAAATGACACTTGCCATGAGACTAGACTTGTTACCTCATGAAGCAAGACCTGTTGTCCTTCTTGGGCCAGGCTGGTGTGGCAGATGCTACTATGCTACTAACGATGAATGATGATGTGTGGTGGAGAGGAGGGGCTCTATCTGCTCAATGTGGGCTTAGCTGGTCACCTAGCTCTCAACACTCCATGTCTGCTACCTGCAAGCCTCGAGACATCATCTCCTTAGTTACCCCTAGGCTAGGGGGGGTAACAAGTTGCACTGGAGCAAGAAGCTTGTTGTTGTTGTTTTCCTAATACTTTTTCTAGCAACGAGTTTCCCTTGAGTTCCCAATAGTGAGATTCTTGGTCACATGTGCCAGAGAGACCCTAATAAATGGATGGGACGCCCGAGGGACTACGAGCAGTGAAGGGGTACATTCCTTGGGTTGGGCAGGTTGAGAGGAAGAGAGTTGGTGGAAATCGAGATAGATACAGGAGAATGTGGGTGGGTTGTGGTATTATGTGAGCTATGAGTGGATAGTGAGAGGCACCCTCTTTCGCGGATTCCTAGCCCCGGCTCGAGGGGTGACTTGCTATTGAGATATGAAACAACAAGCCTATGGTTGAGAGGAATGTTCGTCCCAAGTAGCTAGTTGCGCAATTGTTTTAAAAAGATAAGTGTTTATCTATTTTTTTGAGTTTAACTGTTGTGCATTTTACTTTGTGTATGAGAATGAATTATATGTTGTTGTGATTAATTTATTAATTGCATTCATGTTTATTTTAGAATGTTGTAGATGCATTTAATTAATGGTACCAGAAAGTGGTTAAAACTAGGTGTTTTCCTATCGCTGGTAAGCTACAGGATATGTTAGCAAAAAAAATTATTTTTATGTATATTCTACATGTGATGAACCTCAGTCAAGCTGGGAAACGTTATAATGGAAGTTACTAGGGGTTGCTCAGATACTTTCTGTAGTGCTTCTAAGGCAGTGGTCAATGAATGGAAAATAGACTATTGGTTGGTTGGGCTTGAGGATTCTCTAGCTTGGACTCCACATTTATGGAGTTGGGTCAAGCCATGAGTGATTGTCCACTATCTTGGGATTCTATTTGGTACTAATCTTTTAGTTGTTGATTTGTGGAACTAGTCCCTTATTGATGCAGCAACACAAGGTTATATCTTGGTCGCGAAATGGATAGTCAGGTGCCTTGAAGGGTCCACCCCATGGCAAATCCTCTATTTCAGTCTACCCATCATTTACTCTTGATCCAAATCCCTTTTGGATTGGGTGATATTATCTCATCCCCTCAACTCTTTAAGGTATATAGATCAATCATTTGGCGGAGCATGTGGGTGCCTTGAAGGGTCCATCCCATGGAAAATCCTCTTGCGTTATTGATTTCAATCTACCCATCATTTACTCTTGATCAAAATCCCTTTTAGCTTATGTGATATTATCTCATGCCCTCAACTCTTTAAGGTGTATAGATCAATCATTTGTCAAAGCATGTGGAATTCTTCAAAGTTTGTCACTCCTTTGGTTAGATGGAACTTCTTTGGAGTTGTGCAGGATGGGACTTGGCACGATGCCCTATTTAGAGTTGGTTACATCAGGGGCAATGTATTTCTAAGTTTCCCAAATTTTAGGCACATGGGTTGAGTAAGAAAGGGATTTTCTTTTGGAGGAATCTTTGGGACTTTACATCCAAGGACTAGAAGGATTGGAGATATTTAGCTCATTAGAAGGCTCTTTTGTCAATTGATAATCCGACTATCAAAGACATTATGGAATTCTTCCTCCTAAGGAACAGTATAAGATAAATATAGATATGGAGGACCCTTTTTGGAGTGATTGGGGATGGAGGATTGGGAAGCCAATTCAATAATATGATACAAAAAACTTTACTATCTTCTGCATTAGAAGCATCCTTTATCTCCTATGTTGAATGTTAGATGGACATCTTCTGACCTTAGGGTTAGGTGGATTTGTCAGTTGCACAATGTTTGGTCACATTGAGTCAACTACAAGCTACAAGTTTTTGCATGGTTCATTGTTTACCAAGGGCTTCCCTCCAAATCTCGCCTTGCTAAAAGCGAGTTGGTGGATGGCCTTTGCCCCTATTACAGTCGCTCAAAGACCTTAAAAAACATTTTATGGGAGTACAAATTCGATAGGACTTGCTAGAAATATGTTCAAGGTCAACATTTAGAGTTCCTTCAAGGACAACTTCATTGGCCCGCAACTCATTTTGGTGACCCATGGTCCTTGGTATTGTTTCACTTCATGGGCATTTGGGACTATCTTCGAATTACAGCCTTGTTTACAATCTGGAAGTTAAGGTGCGACTATGTTTTCTGTAATGAGGTTAGTTTAATCCAATCTTTTTGCCACTCTTGGCAAGAAGAGGTATGTATGCAATTGTCTGCCAAAGGTCATCTCTTGATTAACGATGCCAAAGAGTTAGATGCTTTCGTTTATTATGAGTTTGTTGTTGCCCTAGTAACTCTTCGGAAGAGGATATACGATCCCATTGTATATACCCTTATGTTTTGGTTTTTGCAACTCTCTTACAAATTTTATCTTTCTCATGATTTGTCAACTATCATGCTAGAGCAGTCCCAGAGGTGTAGATCAGTTGGCGATAGGGTGCATTGTTAAGGCACTCCTTGCGACGTCTCTGGTTCGAACCTTGCGAAGTCGTGTGTACCACGCGTGGGACCACAGGGGTACGTCTAGAGGTTATAGTGGTAGCGGTGGGAAAACTCGACCTCGTGTCACGCAAGTACGAACCCACCCAATTGTCGATTCCACCAAATACAAAAAACAAAACTATCATGCGAGAGCTATTCAAAAAGTTTGAAGGCCACAATTTTGTAGCATGGAAGCATAGAATGATATCCATTTTCCAATATAAATGCTCATTAGGGGTTTTCATAAGAAAATAAATGAGAGGGCTCAATGACAAGGAGGTACTAGAAGCATTACCAAGTAAAGTGATTTCATAGCAAGTAACATTTAATGCAAAGAACCATGAAGTAGTCCCTAGAAGCACCTTAGGTAAATTTATCACAGTAAATGAGGGAAGGCCACATTCATGTTCATCTGCAGCAATACATCCTTACTCTTCTATAATTGTGCATCACTAACTCCAAAGTCATGACTTTGTTATGTATTAAGTTCTAAGTTGTTCCTTGACATATTGTGCATCAACTAGGTTTGATTTTGTAGGCACAATCGTTGGGAGTTGGTTTTTGGAGAGGAGCGTGTAGAGGACACCTCTAAGAGATCCTCCAAGATGATGTGCCTTAGGGACAAGTTGCTCGAAGCCAATCCAACCAAACTAGGAGACATGCCCACGGAGAGAGGAAGGCCTGCTCTATATGAGTAGTCCAAAACTTATTTTTACCTCATCGTGGATCTTGCCTCCTCCTAGTTGTAGTTTGAAACTTGATATCAGATGTAAACCTTTTGTGACCATAGGCCAGTCGGTCTTGTGGACATTTTAATAAAATTCATTTCAAAGCAAATCCTAAACATGCAACAAACATGACTAAAACATCCTAGGTTGTCATTAACTTTAAGCCATACAAACCATTAAGAGTGAAAGGGGCTTCAATGAGACACAACAAGCAACCATGTGAGGGTTGTAAATTTGATCCTAAGGATGTAAGTGTTTACACAAGATGTGCACATCAAATATTGTTGGGAAAAGGCCTTCTCGGACTTGCAAACTTTCATAAATTCTGAAATAAAAGTTCATCATAACACAAATCACAAGCATTCGTAATAAATCCAAGGAAAAATCGATCATAATCAATTTTGGTCAATAATGCTTGCCAAGTTTTACCAAGTTTTGTCAAGTTTATGTTCCCTGACATATTGAGTGTATGATCCTAGTTCTTTAATAAGTTGAGGAATTGTTGAGTAACGAGTTTTTCCAAGTTGATTCCCCACTTTGGGTTTCCTTGGTTGCCAAGTTCATGTCATGTGACTTTGATCAAAGGTACAAAAATTAACTAGGCCTAGACTTGTCACAAGAAATTTTCAGCAATCTTGAAATAAAGTCAAAACAATAGTCGTCATCAAAGAGCTAATTTATTACAAATACAACAAAAATGTAAGGAACGAAAAAAATGTGACCTTCCCAAAATCTAAGTCCATAGGGAGAAGAAAGCCCAATCCATATTAAGTAATCCAAAACTTCTTTCTAGTGCGTCATGGATCTTGCCGCCTCCCTACTGTACCTTGGAATTTTGCATCGGATGTAAGCTTCCAATCCCATAGGCTAGTTGACCTCGTATGTGTTTTAATAAAATTCAACTTAATACAATACTCACAAACACAACAAATATGACTCCACCATCCTAGATTGTTATTAACTTTAAGCCATACAAACCATTAAGAGTGAAAGGGGCTTGATTAGATAGCAAGCAACAATGTGATCGTTGTAAATTTGATAATAAGGATGTAATTGTTTTGTAGAATGGCACATCTAATATTGTTGGGCAAAGGAATTCCCATAACTACAAACTTTCATAGATATCCAAAGAAAAGTTCATCATAGCACAAATCACAATCACTGAAACAAGACTTTTTATAACTCTACGAGTACTCTTGAGATTACTTCAATGTCCAAACTTGCAAGCAAGGCTCTATCAAAAGTTAAAACACCCTATGAAAACCAATCAACTAGGTTTTGGTCAATAGTTTGACAAGTTTTACCACATTTTGTTGAGTTTACTTGAGTTTACTCGAGTTTTGCTAAGTTTATGTTCCCTCATTTTTTAATAAGCAAAGTGATTGCTGAGTTGTGCCAAGTTGACTCCACTTTGCGTTTGCGTAGTCCTCAAGAAAAAGTCACATGACTTTGATCCCAAAGGTACAAAAAGTAGCTAGCCCTCGACTTGTCTTGAGAAAAAATTTCAATAATCCATAAAACAAACTCAAAACAATAGCCATCGTCAAAGCAGTGGGCTTCAAAGAGCTAATTTATTATACACAGACAAAAAAAAAAAGAGAAAGGAAGGAAGAAAAAAGCATGTGAACTTACCATAATATAAGTCCAGAGAGAGAAGAAGGCCTAATCCAGATAAGTAGACCAAAAGTTTTATTTTACCACATCATGGATCTCGCCTCTTTCTTATTGTACCTTGGAATTTTGCATCGGATGTAAGCTTTTCAGTCCCATAGGCCAGTTGCCCTCGTGGACATTTTAATAAAATTCAATTCAATTCTCACATACACGACAAGTATGACCCGATCATCCTAGATTTCCATAGAATTTAAGCCATACAGACCATTGAGAGTGGAAAGGGCTTGAATTGGACACAGCAAACAACAGAGTGAGGGTTGTAAGTTTGATCATGAGGATGTAAATGTTTCCCAGAATGTACACATCGAGTCTGGTTAGCCTCCATATAACTATAGTGCGTGGTTTAGCGGGAGCTGCTGCCATCCCTCTGTGCACATCTGATATTGAAGGGCAAAGGCCTTTTAATGCCACAAACTTTCATAAATATGCAAAGAAAAGTTCATCGCAGCACAAATCATAAGCATTTAAACAGGAGTTTTTATAACTCTACCAGTACTCTCGAGTTTACCCCTCTCTCCGAACTGACAAGGCAAGCTCCATTAAAACTCCGGATCAGGCAGATCAGAGTCGGTTCTGTCACCAAATTTCACCAAGTATTACAGGGTTTTGCTGAGTTTATGTTCCCTGCATTTTTTTAGTGTATAATCCCTGTTTTAATAAAAGTTGAGTTATTGCTGAATTTTGTGGCGCCGACTTTCTACTTTGGGTTTGCCTGGTTGCCGAGTCCGAGTCATGTGGCTTTGATCACAAAGGTACAAAAATTAACCAGCCCTGGACTTGTCTAAGGAAACTTTCAAAGAATCTTTAAAACGGACTCAAAACTATAGTCTTCATCAAAGTAGCTGCCTTCAGAGAACTCATTTTTTTAACATGCACAAAGAGAAAAAGGAAGGAAGGAAAAAAAAAAGTCCAAGTCACCTTGCAGAGTTAGTCCCTCTTGAACTCAAATTACCAACCCTAAGCTTTTCAAAACTAACCAAGCCCGTGCAAAATTTCAGCTAAGGATTTTTTTGATTAAAGGCTCAAATAAAATATTTATAAATTTTGCCTTCAACATTGTATGTCAGAGAAGTCTCTGCACATATTGCAGCTAAAAGGCAGAGACTAAGAGGAAGAAGAAGAGTGTTTATCTACCTCGTATAAACCCCAATCTGACATAGCTCGACCAGAGAACTGTAATGGCCTCTTACTGCACCGACACGCCAGTTCCCCATCCACAGACCCCGGCTAACGAGAAAGCCTGGCAACAATTTGTCGAGGAGAGAGAGACATCTTTTCACAGCCGACCTACTAAGAAGATCTATTCTTCCTTGAGCTTTCGGGATCGAACCTGCGACCTGTTCGCCGGTCAAGGTACTGAAATTCTGGTAAATCCGATCGAAACTCCTCGACTGCTATAAATATGTGCAGAGGAGAGAGTAGTGAAATTTGGAGAAGCGCCGCCAAGATAGAGGCAATCGGACAGAAATTTGAGAGTGGGGCTGTTAGCTGTGTCCGGAGAGGCAGAAGACCCTAGGAGCCTCCAACTGCCACGTGGACAGAAATCCCCACAGCTTACTCTATTTGTTCGAGGGTTCATTTCACGAGGTTGTGACACCTGGAATCGCGTATCAATTTCGTGGACGAGAAAGCTCGATCTGATCCGATCTAAGTCTCGCACCTCATTGGCGGACCTTGCATTTCATATTATTTCATTCGGTCCGAAATCTCGTTTCATTTCGTTGCGTTTGATTTCCTGTTGTTGGTGGATTCGTTGAGTAATATTTAATTAATGTTTAAAAAAGAATTTGTGTGGAGGAGAGGCCACTAGAGGTGTTGTGTGCCCAACGTGCACATTAATTGGTGACCTTTGGGTAGAGGTGGGTCGACTTCCTAACCGCCCTTGGGCCCGCTAACGATTAGAGCCATGCGTTCCCCATGTGGACAAGGTTGTGCGTTATCCGTATAAGTTTAGCCACGCCATATATATATATATAAACAGGGAGAGGATTATTATACCTGCTAGCATTGAGTTAGTGTTGACTAACTATTAATCAATGGTTGACCATAAAATATGTATCCATTTTACCAAAGTTTTACCAAAGTTTTGATAAATAATATTTTCAGTTAAATTTTAAATGTGATTTATCTCATATTTTATTGGCCAAAGACTTTAAAGTCTTATTACAGCCTTCGCTCCTTCCAATGCAAATGTAATAAATATTTCATCCAAGTGGCAGGTTTGTATTTGGACACGGTGATTGAATGACTGCTCGGTATGGTACTTTCCAAGGCAAAACCATGCGGAGATAGTGGATTTACTTGGGCTCTGTCAATATAGAATCTATGGAAGTTGCCTTTTGCCTGAAGGTATTGGGATTGATGCTCTATTGCATGTTACATTTGTTGGCAGTTTCAGTCCTCTAATTGCACGCTATCGCTAAGGTAGCTTATGTGTCCCGGTGGATTTCGTTCAACACTACCAGACTCCTTTGTTTCCTTAATCAAACAAGCAGATAGTATTGTCGGGCCGTGATATGAATGTCGAGAAGCATTTATTAAGGAAAACATCACAAAAAAATGTGTTAAGTACATTTCATTTTTTTTTTTAAATAATTAAAAATACAACTACTTGTAATCCATGTTTTTAATTTGTCTCTATTCGACCATTGTAAAAGATCATTAGATTATACATTTAATTAAATTAATGTTATGTAAAAAAAATGTTTTTTATTTATCTTGAATATTCATTAGTGTGGAATAAACTTATCACGATAAATCTGATAAATATTTTTTTTTTAATTATAAATTAAAAATAGATTTTTCTTTATTATAATTATTAAATTTGAAAATATAATAATATCGCTTTAAAAATTATCCACCAAACGATCTGCGACTTGCATATCAAATCCGACACCATACTTTGATCGAGTTATGCATAAAAATTATATACTATATATATATAGAAATGTACCCTAGCGCATTTTTATGAGTTCTTATAGTTATATATATAACTACTGCAAGGAGCTCTTACCACATAACATTGTTATAATATTTGCTATTTCTCTTATAATATTTGCTATTTCTAACTATTTCGGCAGGTATAGATGCTATCACATAGCCTTGTTTTAAATGGAAATAAGTTTTTATTCATTTCGCTCAGTGGGTTGGTGAAGTGTGGTGTTGTGGTCGGTAAATCATGGTGTTGTATTAGTTTTATTGAGGCTTAAATCTTTTTAATGACAATTTTGCTTTGTGCTCATTTTTATTGTGTAATTGTGATTGTAATCGTAGTTGGGGTTAAGTGTAAGTTCTATGTGATTTTGGTGAAATAGATACCTCACACTCATGACACATTAGTGGAAGGATTATGATTGGTGTAAGGTCTTTGGCTAGAAGGGCACGGGCACCCTCGCCCAAGTCCTTAGGGAGACAGAATTTGAGGTTGCTCCGGCACCCAAGAGTTGCATTAGTTGAGGAAATGGGCACTTTGGGCACGCGAACACGCCAAGGGGCTTGCCCAAGCATGAGGCGAACCATGGGGCAGAAGCGACCAAGAGAAGGGGTGCACCAAAGGGGTTGGTGCACATCAACATGAGGAGCGCACCCAAGGTTGGGGCGTGTTGATCCATGAAGGGGCACACGAGTTCATGGACGCGTCGATCAGCAAAGGAGTGCGTCGGTCTGCGAAGGGGCCTGTCGGTTCGTTTTGGTGCGTTGGTCCGTGAAGGGGCATGAGACACCCAAAGGATGCAATGGTTCGCGAAGGTGACATTTGGAGTCCATATAAGAGCACAAGGCACACAACCAAGAAGGCATAGAGCAAGTGAAGGGGACAAGATCAACTCTGAGGTTATGCGGCAAATTTGGACAAGGAGGGGTGAGCTCCCTCAAGGGGTCAACTTGCTCCACATGGGAGGACTTATGTTGCCTTGACGTGATTCTGTGGACAGGTTTGGGGAGACCTTCTTTGGGTTGAGTCTAGTAGCAAACAGGATGATTTTGGAGTTGGGGAAGTCTTGTCACAGGTTTGGGTGAGGCATGCTATGAAACAGAACTGCAGGTTTGGATGAGGCATGTTATGAGACACAACCGTAGGTTTGTGCGAAGTCTTGTGATAGAGAAGAGACAGTGTGTCTAAGGTGGGCGCATATCTAAGGTGCACCACAGGAGTTGCGACAAATGAGTCTTAGTGTGACGAATTTGTGTATAAGTGTCTTGGTGAGATGAGGCGAGTCGTGCGACTCTGCCCATGTTGTAAACCAAGACAATAGTGTTCATATTGTCATTGTTTCACAATAATAAGACTTAGTCAAGTGTTAGGCACATATTGTACCACCCGCACTATATCTGTGTCTCGTGTTTGTTTCGCAAGTGTCCTCTTTGTTCATGGACATATGCTTAAATGACTAAGTGTTAAGTTGTTAACAAATTGTCGAAGTATACAAGTGAGTTGCACTACAACAAGAGTGTGACTCACCTATAGTCTAGAACAAAGTATGAGTGTGTTCTAGGTGAAGAGGTGTAGTCTGGATGAGGTATCCTTGGTGTTTCCAAGCAACCAAGTGAATATCATCGTAGTGTCACATGTGCTCAAGAGGCGCACAATCGCAAGATTCGGGCAGGCATCCTATGGGGATGTGACAGATGGTATCAGAGCTTGTCAACTACTCAACTGACTGATGTAGATATCTAGTTGATTGTCCGACCAACTGTTTCCAAATGTAGGTCAGCCACACGACTGACTGATTCTAGAAGAAGTGTGACGAACCAACCATCATCACTTGACGTTCCAACACCCCCCCCCCAACAGTACACGACTTTGGAAATTCAGGAGGTGAAATTACGTCAGCAGGACACCCTCCCATGATTGTAGCTTCCTAAAACCCAAGCATCATACTGATATCATCTACCTAATCATTTGTTCTACAATATTCAAGAGAGACAACGTTCTCATGGACCAAATGTCTCAAATAGTGAGCATAGAGCTCAACATGCTTCATCTTACTATGGGAAATAGTGTTAGCAGAAACCTGTATGGCACTGTGATTGTCACAGTAGATTGTAGTCGAGCTCTGAACAGGAAAGACAATTTCACCCAGAAGTTGGCGGATCTAGACTGGCTTTGTACTTGCATGAATGATGCCATAATATTCTACTTTTGTAGTCGACAAGGATACTACCTTTTGTTTTTTGCACATCTAAACCAACAGTCCAGTGTTGAAGTGAAACGCATAGCCAGAAGTGCACTTCCAATCATCATTATCGCTAGCCCAATCAGAGTCGGTAAAGTTGACCAATGAATCTGAACTTTGACAGTACTTGATACCAAAATGAGTGGTACCCTTGAGATAAAGGACAATCCATTTGACTATTTTCCAATGGCTTTATCTAGGTCATGCATAAACTGAGAAATCACACTAAGACCAAAGGAAATGTCAGTTCGACTATGAGTAAAATAAATAAGATTGTCGACCAGTTGTAGCATTGACTTTGGGGCTTTGATAGGTTTTGGTGAGCTTGAATCCAGATTGAAAAGGAGTAGAATAGGGCTTACAATATGCCATCTTAAAACGTGTCAAAGTATCCATTATATATTTAGATTGAGAAATAAAAAAACCATCACATAGTGGTAATACTTGAAGGCCCAAAAAATAATGTAGAGTACCAAGATTTGTCATGTCAAAGGAGTCAACAAGTTGCTTATTCAATCTAAGAATGACATCAGTGTTATTGCCAGTAATGACAAGGTCATCAACATATACAACAACAATCAAGATGTCATACAAGTTGTGATCAGATTCACAATGTTTGGAACCAAGTAGAAGGTAGAAATTGTTGATCTTAGCATACCAAGCTCGGGGAGCTTGCTTCAAACCATAAAGAGACTTCTTGAATCAACAAACCAAGTGAGAATCTATCACAAAACCAAGAGATTGTTCCATGAAAATTTCTTCAGATAAGTCTCCATGAAGAAAATCACTCTTCACATCCATCTGATGGATTTGCCATCCAAATCGAGCAACAAGGGAAAGAATCACTCGAACAAAGTTCATCTTTGCAATAAGGGCAAAGGTCTCATTGTTATCGATGCCTTATATTGTTGAGAAAATCCCTTTCGCAACTAAGTGAGTTTTATGACACTCAACAACATTTTCAGAGGTAAATTTGGTCCTATGCACCCATTGACACTTCAGAACATTATTTCCTTGTGGTCGGGGAACTTAGTACTGTTAGGGTCCTATAATTATAGGCGAGTCGATACTTCGACTGTTATTTTGGCATCTCTCCGGGTGATGAAGTATAGCTCAGGTGATTCCGTTTCCTCCCTCCACTCTTGTCGCTCAGTCCTCCATCATCTTCTGCATCCTTCATCCGCTGCATCCTCTCCCCCTTGTCTTTCTT
>JASDQU010014976.1:396630-447286 GCA_032191745.1 Picea mariana
CACATGCCCATCTACAATAACCTCCTTCAGTTTTCGCCCAGGTGTCTTCATTGAGGATAAAATCACGTTTGAACGGACCCCTGTTTCGCAGTGAAACGGTCCATTTTTTATGGCAACAAACTCCGAATTTGGTGGGAATGGAGGCTATTTTCGGCCGAGACGGTTGAACCGACTCTCGGAACTTGAGGATGAGAGCTATACTATTTATTGCTACGATTTTAATGTAATAGGGTTGGATCTTCACGCCCTAGAGGCGACCGAGCTGTAACATTTTTGAACATATCTGCCATTAATGAAAGAGGCTCTTTACAGGATTCCTGTGCATGTTTACTGGTGATGTGATATTCTCTGTTGAATGTTTTCTAGCTCTGTAACCACTTTGTTTTCTGAATCTAATCTGTACGAATAGCATTATGTTGTAGGATTTATCCCTGATACCCTTCTTCCGATTCTACAGATTTGAATGTTCATCTTCTAAATATCTTCAATCAAGAGATTCTTAAGTGCTTGTTGGTTGGAGTTGTTTCCTTCTCTTTTCTTCTGATCATCATTTAAACTATTGAAGATCCAGTGAGTGTGTTATCTTGCCTTGTGAAGGTTTTCTTTGTCATTTCTGGTTGCATCTCAGATGTCATTAATTTCAGACTCCATAGCCCAATGGATGTGTAAGTTGTCTCAACCATTTATAAACCCTTTTCACAACAAAACCTACCTGTTCTGTTTACCTAGCCTAAAATCTGAAGTCAAAACAAAGCTATATCATACAGAGAGATCCCTCTCTGGGTCTTGGAGGGCTAGATCCAAGACTCGAAGCGGTTCTGATGTTGCCTCTGTGATTGCCTTTTCAGCCTTGGGCAAAATTACAGAGTGCTAACAAGTACCAAGTGTGATTCTTTGACAAAGAATCAATTTATGTATGCATAGTCTGTTCCCATTCAGATTGACCTTGAGCATCTGAGTAGGTAACGTGATTAGAAGTTTCAAGTACATGAGTCATTAATGCAACATTGGCATGTTGCTTTTGACTTCAAGTTTGTCGTCCGGAGGAAATATCATAGGCATCAATTCCAATAGCTTCAATTGTCTTGGTAGACCATCTAAGTAGACAAGAAAGGGGTGAATTGTGGTTCACTGCAGAAGGTCGATCATAAGTTGGAACAATTTCAGTCATCAAAGATGGAGGACCAATTGAAATATATATCAACGGACTAATTGACTCTAAGGTCGACGGTCTAGTTGAAACAAGAATAGAGTTCGACTGTCTAGTCGAAGAATTAAAAAATGGAACAAGAGAACTAGAAGTCGAAAACAACCTCAAAGTTATCATCATGTAGAAATCCAAAGAAGGTATTCAACAACTTGATGCCAGCCGACTTCTCATCAAACCATTTGTTTCATTTGATAATGATTTGACGTCTGACAGGATCAAATAGTCGATAGGATTTAGACTCTTTAGAGTAACCCATCATGATGCAAGCATGACTCTTTGCATCCACCTTCTTTCAACAATCATCATAAATATGAGCCTAGGAAACACATCCAAACACACAGAGGTAGCCAACTGAAGGCTTATTTCCACACCATCATTCGACTGGAGTCATTGAACAAACAAATCGAGTCGAGATGCGATTGAGTAAATAGTTTGCACAATATACTACTTCGGCCCAAAAACGAGGAGGCGGATCTTTGGCCTGCAAAAGATATTAAGTCATTTGGACTAACGTCCAATTATTGCATTTTGTGACTCCATTCTGTTGAGGCATGTGAGGAACCAACCATTGTTAGTGAATACCAAATCAAACCAGGTATTCTTCAAAAGGTGGATTTACTTACTCATCACCATTGCCTGATCTCAAGCACTTGATTGGTCGGCCACATTGCTTTTCAACAAAGGCTCTAAATTCTTTGAACTTTTCAAAGACAAGATTCTTATTCTTCAAAAAATAAACCCAAGTGAAATGAGGGAGATCATAAATAAAAATCAAGATATACCTTGCACCTACTAGGGAGATTAGATTGATAATACAGACATAATTGTGAACCAACTCCAGGAGGTTATGTGCTCACCATGCTTTACCAGAGTCAAAGGGTGGCCCAATGATACTTTCCGAGCACACATCCTTTACAGAGTCCATCAAGGGGAAACACTATAGGTAGAGCAACAACCATTTTCAAAGATGTCATCGACTATAGACTTTGAAAATTCAGTTATTTGATTCATTCATGCCAAGTTTCACTTCACTCATTAGTGTGAGAAACAAGAGCAATCAATTCAGTGTCGAGTCGAGTCATGTCACATAATTTATATAGACTATCCTTAAAGTCGAGAAACCCTACAACGACAATCGACTGACCTTTCTTCAAATCTCAAAAATAAGAACTAATCTAGCCAAACTCCACAATTTTACATGTATGTGTTGGCTGAGAAACAAACAACAAATTGGCATTGAGGTTTGGCACATGTTCAACATCTTCAATTATCCCATGTCGACGGGAAACATCACCCTGGCCAGTAATATCAAGAGAAAAATCATCGACAACATAAATCTTCCTCTCTTCAGCATCATTCAAGGACATGAACAAGGAAGCATACTTAGCCATATGATGAGCGCACCTTGAGTCGACTACCCATTTGTTCTAAGTAAAATGAGACAACAAGGATTGAGAAGTTTCGACTTGGAAGGTGAAATTGTCAGCAAATTGATGAACACCAGACATGTCTCCTTCAAGACGTTTAACCTTATCCTCTAAATCGTCTATCTTCTTGTAGTAGACCTTCTCCACATGTCCAATCTTTCCGCAGTACTGACATGTCTTCTTCTTTCGACTTTGACATGGTGCATATATTTTCCCTTTAGGTTTATGGTTGAGACATCCAAATCTCTGTGTAGGGGTACCAAACTGTCCTCTTTCCCTTTGATTTGACTTGCCCTTTCCCTTGGGCAAGTGGGCTTGATGTTTACCACCAAGCTTGCTTCCTTTAAGCAATTTGTGTTAATTAATGATCAAAATACCACATAAGGCTTCAAATGTGTAATCCACACCATCTTCGTTGTGTGCTTGCCAGTTGGTGTGGAAAGTCAAAACAAACATGTCGAATGGTGTTCTCAAATTCATCAGGACTAGCTCGACTAGTTGTTTGTCTTTCTTTTGATAATTCTTTCCACATTCACCCAATTTCAACTGCGGTTCCTTCACACGCGCCAAATAGTCCTCTATTATGTCATAAGAATGAGGATTGAGAGAGATCAACTCTTTCTCCAATTGTAGGACATGGATTTCATCGACTCTCTCGAACAACAACTTCAACTTCTTCCATACTTGATGCAAGTAGTCGATTGCACTGAAGTGAAAATGAATCTCCCACGAGATATAGGTCGTGATGACCCCTACAATCTCATCATTTTTTACATCAACAATGAACTTTGCCTGATCGTCTGATGGATCTAGAATCACAGTCTTTGTATTTTGCCATAGTCCTTTACTCTTCAGTAGGGCTTCCATGTCTAGTGCCCATACTGCAATATTTGATCCAATCAAATTATGGGATTAATATTTGAATCCATCTTCGATATCTAGACAAAACAACACTATTTCAACAAGTTACAATATGCAAACCACCGACCTAGATTCATTCACACAGTAGATCAGACTCAACAAGGTTTGTGAATAACAAGCGAGGTTTCAAACCATCAACTATGATACGATGTCGAGGATTGGGTGTAACCTGATATGAAATAAATAAACAATATTGCAGATAATCGAACAAGAAATAAGATTTCGAAGATCAAAAGGTGGTGTCTAAAGACATCATTACAACACTTAAGCACAACACACTATGATCAGAACATCACAATGTATGTTGGACATCTTGTACACAACAATGATATCGTCATTCACTTGTTTGTAATGACCCATAGGGTATGTTATTTATAACTTCAATATCTAACTAACTTCCTTGAAATCGGAAGGAACTTGTCCACATATAACCATTGGTTGTTAGAGTTGATTCCATCAAATATGCATTGTCAAGTCGGCTCGACAAGGATGCTCAACCCGACCATCCATGCATCCAACTCGTAGTTGGTTGCTTGGTTTGTCAATCCACCGACGGACAGGTTTGTTGACTACTGGATCAACCGATGTAGATATTTGGTCAATCGTCCAACCAATTGTTTCCAGATGGAGGTTGATTACCCAATCGATTGATTCTAGGAGAAGTGTGATGAACCATCGTGAATCGATGTTCCAACAATATGGGTGTGCTCTAGGTGAAGAGGCCAAGTTTGGACGAAGTGTCCTTGGTGTTTCCAAGCAGCCAAGTGAGAACTATCATGGTGTCAAACACCCTCAAGAGGTGCATGATCACAAGATTTGGCCAAGGATCCTATGGAGACGTGACAAGTGGTATCAGAGCTAATTTTGGTGAACAGGTTGGCTAGATCTTCACCACTATCTCAATGATAAATGGTATCATAGCAGATTTGGCTCTTGACAACTATTGCAGTATGAACAGAGATGTTGAGGCGCAATGTAGGTTGTTTCACAGTTTGTTGCAAAGACAGTTCAGTAGGAACATTCGCAATCTTGGTGAACAGTTCGTTGTAGTGAACTAGTTCATTGCAAAGACTTTGCATCAGACTTACAACAAAGGTTTCGACTGATGGTGTGGTGGAAGCTTGATTTGAGCTCAACCTTTGTATAGACCGAGAGCAGAGTTTGTGGTGAAATGAAGCACTTCGGTAGGGTGGGGGGTCACAAAATTCATCGCGAGACTTGTTGTAGATTTGATCGCAGAGGTAGTTTGGGTGCAAACTCAGTGAAGGTTCGGTAAGGTGGACTGACCTTTCACAAAGACAATCTAGGCACAGACTTGGTTGGTTTGATTTGCGAGGGAAGTAAGTGTCAAACATGTGCGCACACCTTGAGAAAACCAGGCGCAGAGTTTTTTGGGCGAACTTAGCACTTGGGAAAGGCAAACGAGCATAGGGTTGCGACAAGTTGAAGAAGTTGGGCAAGTTGGACGACTTGATGTGACCTAGAGTAGTAGCTTCACAACAAGGTAGTTGGTTGGGCATATTTTCATCATGACATCTTCATGGAGTGCATCGCCGAGAACAACACTTGAGTTGAGATAGTTTGTTGGACAAGTGGGTCGACCACAACCTTCGGATGAGATGACTCTTCACAGAGTTACGCAAGTCAGTTAACAATAGTATGACTTGGCAGTTGGGCAGTGTGTGCATGGTGCCTTGAAGCGGAAGTAGTCAAGGTATGGAAATGGAAAGACATTGGAGATGACTTCGACTAGTTGCATCGGACGTTTGGGACTTAGATGTATTTCTAAAGTGGACGGATGGACTCAACCTTGTATCACAATGAAGGTGCTATGCAGGGTTGTGTAGCTGCGGATGATGATTGAGGGGAGTTTGTGCAAAGAGTTGGTGGCTTGGGCGAGTGCAGGCCCTAGACGATAGACTTAAAACATGGGTGCTACCAAGGATGTTGTTGGAGAGGTATGGTTGGTTTTGAGTTCTTGCATTTCCTAAGTGTCGTGGTGAGTTCTTTGAAGGGAAGTCAGAAGACTTGGTCATTTAAGTGTAATTTGTTTCTACAATGAAAATCGACAGACTTGAGGGTGACTCAAGTCGTGCAGATTTTGTAATATTCCAGATATAAGAAGTATGCAGAATAGAAATAAAATGCTAGAAATGGCAAATGAACAACAATATAACCAGAATAACACCACAATAATACCAAAATGTTACCAGAATAACACCAGAAAGAGCACTTTGATTACTGAGAGCAATGTTCACTTGCCTCTTAAAGGGGCCAACCTCCAACAAAGCAGAGCTCTATTACAATAATATCCAAGACAAAAGTTATCATACCCTCAACTCCTATTTATACTAAATATGTCTATCAAAAGAACCATCTAGAGGAAGATCCTTCTAGAAGCAGAAGCTTCTGTTAGGTGTTCTTACATTCGACTTATTCTTCCTTATTGCTAGGACTTATTGATATTGACCTTTATTACATCGGAATTTATTATTCTACCTACATGAGGGGTTAGGTCCCTAACATGTCCTCCCCCTTAAAAACAACCTTGTCCTCAAGGCTTGAAATGTGGAAATTGTTGTAGAATGGTAGTTAGTTCCCAACTTGCATCTGTTGGCATTGTATCTTTCCACTGGACTAACACTTCCTTGATGGTTCACTGACATAGACGACGCTCACGTTGGTCCAAAATTACTTGTGGTTGTAGCCAAATGGAGCCTTCTTTGTCCAACTCTGGAAGGTTGGTTTGAGTTTGGCACTTAGTTCCAATAACCTTCTTTAAGCAAGAAACATGAAAAGCAGGATGTAGCTTAGAATGACTGGGCAAAGCTAACTGATAGGCCACCTGTCCCACGCACTTGAGAATGGTATAAGGACCATAAAATTTGGGCGCCAGTTTCTGACAATTGTCAACCTTGAGGAAATTTTGCTTGTAAGGTTGCAGTCGAAGAAACACCTGATCCCCTTCTGCAAATTGACGTTCAGAGCGACCTTGATCTGCTTGTTGCTTCATGCGATTCTGGACCATGACCAAATTCTCTTTGAGGGTACGGAGAATAGCCTCTCGAACTGTAAGTGTTTGGTTAACCACCTGGACCTTCAAGACACCTAGCAAATATGAGAGAACTGAAGGTGGCTTTTGTCCATATACCGCTTCAAAAGGATTCATGCGGGTAGCTATATGGTATGAAGTGTTGTACCACCATTCAACTAGTGGTAACCATTGAGCCCACTGATTTTGCTTTTCCGAGGCAAAACACCTCAAATATGTTTCCAAACACTTGTTGACAACCTCAGTTTAACAATCAGTCTAGGAATGATAAGTTGTGTTGAGATGCAATTGGGTGCCTTGTAGCTTGAACATTTCTTGCCAAAAATTGTTGGTGAAAGTTGGGTCGTGATAAAAAACAATAGAATGCGGCATGCCATGAAACTTGAAGACCTAATCCATGAAAAGTTGAGCCATCATGGATGTTGTAAATGGGTGTTGAAGAGCACAGAAATGAGCATACTTGGAAAGATGATCAACTACCACCATGATGACTGATTTATTTTTCGATTTAGGTAAGCCTACAATAAAATACATAGAGATATCCCGCCAAATACCAGGTGGAATCGAAAGCGGTTGTAGTGTGCTAGGAGATTTGATTGTTTCTCCCTTTTTGCATTGACACACATCACATTCAACCACAAAATTACGAACGTCCTGTTTCATACCATCCCAGAAAAAAGAACGTTTGACCCTGTCATAGGTTTTGGTAAACCTGGAGTGCCTAGCTGTGGGTGTAGCATGAAGCTCAGAAAGTACCGTGGATTTAAGTTTTGAACATTTACTTAAATACAAACGGCCTTTGTATCGAAGCTCATCATGGAGCCAAGAGTACCCTGGGGAAACTGGAGAATTGGACTGCAATTGTTGTATCAGCTGCGAACTTTTGGGATCGTGTAGCCATTCCTGGCTAACAACTTGGAGCCAATCTGGTACAATGAAGGAAAGAGAAAAAAGGGACCCTTCATCTTCATATTTTCGGGAAAGTGCAGCTGCAACCACATGTCTTTGTCTTTCTTCTAAATGATCTCATAATCATATCCAAAGAGCTTAGTTACCCATTTTTGTTTCTCTCGGGAGGAAATGTGTTGTTCCAGAAAATACTTGAGGCTTTGATGATCTGTCTTAATTTGGAAGCATTGCCCCAATAGGTAAGGGCGCCAAAGATCAATGGCATGCAAAATAGCCAAGATTTCCTTTTCATAGATTGATTTGCCTAAATTTCGTTCAGACAGTTCTCTGTTGGTAAAGGCCAAAGGTCGACCCTCTTGCATAAGGACAGCGCCAATTCCTTTCCTTGAAGCATCATATTCCAAGACAAAGGTCTTTGTGAAATCAGGAAGGGCCAGGACTGGAGTGGTGCACATGGCCATCTTCAAGGTTTAAAAAGCCTAAGCAGCTACTAGAGTCCAAGTGAAAGAATTATTTTTAAGGAGTGCAGTGAGAGGTGTCGCAATCTTTCCATAACTCTTAACAAACTTGCGATAATAGCCCGTTAAGCCCAGAAATCCACGCAAGCTTTTGAGAGTCTCTGGGTGAGGCCAGTCTTGGATAGCTTCAATCTTTTTAGGATCCACCCTGACGCTGGACTTGCCAACAAGATGACCCAAGTACTCAACTTTTGAGGCACCAAAAGAACATTTAGATTGTTTCAGGAAAAGTTGGTGTTGAGAGAGTAGATGGAGAACTCGATCCACATGAGAAAGGTGGTATGTCCAGGTTTTACTATAGATGAGGATATCATCAAAGAAAACTCAAACAAAATGACGGAGAAAAGGACGGAAGACATGATTCATGAGGCTTTCGAAAGTGAAGGGAGCATTACACAAGCCAAAGGGCATGACCAAAAACTCATAGTGGCCCTCATGAGTTCTAAAGGCAGTCTGCCCTCATGAGTTCTAAAGGCAGTCTTAGGAATGTCTGCCTCTTTCATATGGATCTTGTGGTAGCCAGAACGAAGATCAAGTTTAGTAAAGAACTGGGTGCCACTCAATTCATCCAAGACATCATTAATGACATGAATGAGAAATTTGTCTTTAATGGTGAGTTTGTTGAGGGCGCAGAAATTAGGACACATGCACCAAGAACCTTCTTTCTTAAGAACCATGACCATAGGAGAAGAGTAGGGGCTCATACTAGGATGGATAACACCTGCGTTAAGTAGTTCTTGAACCATTTTCTTAATTTCATTTTTTTGGGAAAAGGAGTGACGATAGGGACGAATATTTGGAGGAAGGCTTCCTGGGCCAAGGGGAATGGAATGATCATGAACACCATGGGAAGAAGGGAGTCCCTGGGGAGTAGAAAAAACCACTTGATGTTTAGAGAGGATGGATTGGAAGTCCTGCAACACAGAGGGTGTCTCAGTTGCTTGTATGGCATGGAGTTGGGAAATAACGCCAGAATGACCTTTTTTGAACAACTTTTCCATGCGATGGGAACTAATGATCTCAGGGGATCCAACGCTGATGCCTTGGAACTTATATTGTGGGCCCTCCTGGTCGAATTGCATGGTTAATTCCTTAAAATCCATGAGAATGGGACCCAAAGTCCTTAGGCAATTTGCACCCAACACAATGTCACAACCGCCCATGTCAATAGTAAACATGTGAGATTTCAGGTGGTAGTCACCAATTTGGAGACGCACATTTTCACAACGCCCTCCACATTCCATGGACCCGCCATTGGCAATCATGATTTGGAAATTATTGACTACACGGATATAGCAAGTAGTTTCTTGGGCAATGCGACGATGAATAAAATTATGGGTGCTTCCACTATCAACAAGAATGATGACCTCCCTATGCTTGATGTAACCAATTAACTTGAGGGTTTGGGGAGTAGAGAAGCCAGTGAGAGCATTTAGGGAAATGACCGGTTCTACTTTGGCAGAGTTTGAGGGAGGGGTTATGTCAGTGGGTTCAGGTTACACAGACACTGGGGGAGTTTCAACATCCTCTTCTGAAACATCCTTCGAGATGGCCATAAAAAGATTTTGTTCCTTACACTTGTGTTCCAGAAAATATTTGTCATCACAATTATAACAAAGGCCTTTGAGTTGGCGTTCAACCATTTGGGCCCTGGTCAATTTTTGGATCTTTAGTGGAGTAGAAGGAGGAGTGGGATTTATTGGTTTAGTGCGAGGAATAAAGGAGGGTTTCCAGTTTTGAGAAGAGACAACATGTTGTGCTTCCTTAGCTCTTTTAGTAGCCTCCACCCAACTCTAAGGATAATCCATGAGGACATGGGCACAAATCTCATTCTTGAGGCCACTGATAAAACATTATCGGAAAAAAGCATCAGACATGCCCTCTGTACGAAAAGCTAGTCGCTCAAAAGCAGCTATAAAGTCTTCCATTGTGCCAGATTGTTTCAACTTTGTCAAATGACCTAAATGGTTGGTGTCAGTGTCAAAACGTCATAGAGATCTGCCACAAAGTGTCTCCAAGCAACATACCTTTGACGAGCAATTTTTCTCCATTTCCACTATTGCCAACGTTCTTGATCTAGATGGAGAACACCATACCAGAGTTTGGCCAACTCATCTGTAATGTCGTACAAAGAGAAATAATGTTCCATTTTAGTAACCCAACCAGTGGGATCCAAGCCATCAAATTTGGTCACATCCACACGCGGAAGGCGTAGGTCATGCTGAAAGTGATGGGGTTGAAAATTATGGGAAGGAAGTTTCAGCTTCGGTATGCAAAGGTGGGTCAGATAAATGGGGATCTGCAGGGATATGTAGCTTGGTGCAGATCATCGCAACAACAAATTCAAGCATGGTAGTAATGTCTTGTTTGAGGTCTTGTTTGAGTTCCTTGATTGAGGCGACGATGGAGGAATGCATGTTTTTATTGATGGTGGCAATATTGGCACTCAGTTGTCTCACTTCTTGTTGGGTCTTTGTGAAATTAGATTGCAAGGTATTGAAGCGATCTTCCAAGTCTTGGCTATGGATATGGGCCATGATGACGAGGGAACCGAAAAGGGTCGGGTGGGGTCAAACAAATTGCTAAAAAATTATAGGTATGACTGTGATAAGGGTGAAGAGAGAAATCCAATGGAATAGGTATCAAATAATGGTGCAACAAAATCCAGACTTTTTTTTTTTTTTACACCTGCGGAGTTATACTTCGGTCTAAAGAATACTGCAGTGATGAAATGCCCAAATGCTTAATAAAGAAGAAATGTGTAGTGATTTGGCAACTTGAATGTAGGAGATACAACTACGTGGCAATAGATCTTGTCTGTTTTGTTTTTTGTTTGTCCCCAAAGGTTAGGTATTCAAGGGTTCTACAGACAAGTGTTTGCCCTGTGCTATAGCTCTCTGATATACGTGCGGGGTCCAACAATAATACTCGACCCAATATCTCAGGGCACCAACTAAGGAGGCTAGACCGTGCCCTTAGTCGTACTACCCAACTACCCAGGTACTATAGAGTATCTTCATGAGCATTGTTCTCGGTGGCACTATAGCAGTCAGGCGACTGATCGGTTTATCTAAAGAGGGCTTCAGGAAATCTAGGTCAATCTGTATACAGGTGTTGTCTGATGCGCTACCACTCGAAGGGGTACCAACATGGGTTATAAGGGTGGCTAATAGATGTGCGCTTAAGTACCACTTGTATTTTTTGCGTGTATGAATCCCCGACCGCGGGTTTATGCGCGTAACGACATATCTTTGTAGCTTAAAGACGTCGAAATACGTCTTTACCCTGAAAAAAATTAACCCATTTTTTTCTGCCGAGGAAAGTGCTATGATACCACTTGTAATATTCCAGATATAAAAAGTATGCAAAACAGAAATAAAATGCTAGAAATGGTAGATGAACAACAATATAACCAAAACAACACCACAATAATACCAAAATGATACCAGAATAACACCAGAAAGAGCACTTTGATTACTGAGAGCAATGTTCACTTGCCTCTTCGAGGGGGCAACCTCCAGTAGAGTAGAGCTCTATTACAACAATATCCAAGACAAAAGTTTTCATACCGTCGACTCCTATTTATACTAAATATGTCCATCAAAAGAACCATTTAGAGGAAGATCCCTCTAGAAGCGAAAGCTTCTTTTAGATCTTCTTACATTCGACTTATTCTTCCTTATTGCTAGGCCTTATTAATATTGACCTTTATTACATTGGAATATATTATTCTACCTACGTGAGGGCTTAGGTCCCTAATAGATTCAAAGAAGTCACGTAGCGGTTGGGAAACCTTGACTTGGGTGAATGTACAAAGTGCTTGTGGTGACCTACTTGGACGAGTCATGTGGTGGAGTGAAGCAGATTTGGATGCAGCTGTGTAGGTAACTTGAAGAGTTGACTAACTCTTGAACGAGGTACCTTAGTGTGTTTGTGCCTTAGACAAATTTGTTGGGTCATGCGATGACTTGAAAGTTGTGATGATAGTGCTAGAGTTTGGATGCTTGTAGGAGGTGCAAGGCAATTTTGTTCTAGGAGATGGGTGGAGTCAGCAAAGAAGTCGACCAAGAATTGTTCGCAGTCAACCTGAATGAGTAGAACACAAACCAAGTGACTTGGGTGGTGTTCATTTGCCTTTGGTATGGGACATTAGACGAGGTAGACCGTACCTTGGTGACATGCAAATGATTGTTTGATGACTCAAAGATCCATCGGGGTCGTTGGTTGAGGTTGGAAAGAGTATTGGTTTGAATGTGCCTAAGGCATGGAAGTTATTTGAGGTGAATTATTCTACTCGGAGCACTTTGGACAGTTTGTTGGGACATTTGAGTAGTGTAGGTGCGTTGGCCACACTCATTGCAGATGTTGAGTTGCAGAGAGGTGATTTGACAGAAGGAGGTGAGTTCAGGACTTTCCTTGGTTTGGAGGATTGTGAGAACAGGGATATTTTAGCATGAAGAGATTACTTGGACATGGGCGTTTCTCTTGCTTTGGGGTAGCATGGTTGAGGGTGAAGCCTAACCATTCCAAGACATAGCGAGGCAGACACAGTAGCATGGATAGGTGATGAAGTAATGAGACAAAGGTAGTATAGACATGTAGTTCTTGGTGCAGATGGGACGTTTCACATCCAAATACACAAATGAAGATAGGGAGATTTCAACCAAGGAAGCCAGACTTATCGACTTCTTCGCAAGGGCATAATTGGTTGGACATGTGGATTCATAGTGATTTCCCTTTACTCCTTGTAGACATGGATGTGATGCAGATTGTTTGTGGTTATAGAACATTGGCTAACTATGCCATGGGGTGGACACTGGAGTCAAGATTATCGTGGATGACTTTTTTTGGGGGTGACTTCATAATTTTGCAAGGTGAGGCCTTGCCTTGGTATGAGGTTCTTGTGCAGATGGAACAAATCGTGAAAGGAAGTGACTAGTTTGTGCACGGGGGTGTGCAAACTCAAGGAGTGTGATGGTTGGACTAGCCATTCAACTAGTTCAAGACTCGGGCAAGAACAACAACACGACAAGGGGGTTAAGAGTACGGACGTGCTAGTAACTTTGGAGGCACAACAATTGGACATTGCATATGATCTCCTTGAGGAAGATTGGATGTAACAACAATAAGGAACAAGTGGATACTTTTCTTAGTCTTTGGAGTTGGATGTAGTGACAGAGATGTGTACATAAACAACTAAGTTTAGGCATGGGGAGGCACATCTCAAGACTTGGACGTAATACTTGGATTGATCCCTCGACTAGTGCAGGACTTGAGACGTGCAATGTGCGGAGACATGACAAAGTTAGTTGAAGTAGGGCGCAACAATAGTTTGCAGAAGTTAAACACTTGGGAAATTTTTAAGTTTTGATTGAGGTTGCAACAACCAAACAGAGAATGATTATCGCAACGGGACAATGGCAGCTTGGACATTGTGGACAAAGTTGGGAAAGAGACATATTTCCAATGTAGTGGATAGATTGGTTGCACACAACTTTGGGCAGAGGGCAGTGTGGATGGTTACACAATGTTGCAAATGATTACAGTGCGAGTTGTGGAAATTCAGCGTTTCCACTTCGTAAGGAAACTTGGGGTTTCCACTTTGACAGAAATTTGGGGTTTCCAATTGGCACGAACCTTGGGGTTTCCAATTGGCATGAACCTTGGGGTTTCCAACAAACTTAGTTGTGACGGGGGCACAAGTTCTGACAGAGATTTGGAGATCACAAATATTGTGGATATTGTCGGGGATGACAACGAATTGAGGTGGGGGAGGATGTCTTCAGCTAGTAGGGAGTGTGAACCCTTGCTCAAGTCCCTGAGGAGACATAATTTAGGGTTAATCAGACACCCAAGAGTCGTACTAGTTGGGAAAGTGGGCACCTTGTGCACATGAACACGTTGAGGGGCTTGCCCAAGCACGCGACGAAGCATGGGGCGAAAGCGACCAAGAGAAGGACACGCCAAAGAGGTTAGGACACATCAATGTGAGGAGCGCACCCAAGGTTGGGGCACAATGGTCCCAAGGGACGTCAAGGTTGACGATAGCATAGGTTCATGGGAACATCGGTTTGTTTGGATGTGTTAGTCCTCGAAGGGGCGCGCCAAATCCAAAGGAAATGATGTTTCATGAAGGTGACGTTTGGAGTCCATATAAGAGCGGAAGATGCACAACCAAGAAGGCATTGAGCAAGTGAAGGGGACAAGATCGACTTTGAGGTTCTACGACAGATTTGGACAAGGAGGGGAAAGCTCCATCAAGGGGCCAAATCACTCCACATGGGAGGACTTGTGCTGCCTTGAGGTGATTATGGGGACAAAGTTGGGGCAACCTTCTTTTAGTTGATTCTAGAAACATGCAAGGTGACTTTGAAGTTGGGAAAGTCTTGTCGTGGGTTTGGGTGAGGCATGCTATGAGACATAACCACGGGCCTATGTGAAGTATTGCGACAGAGAAAAGACTGTGAATCTAAGGTGGGTGCATGTTTGAGGTGCACCACATGACTTGTGAAAGTTTTTGCAACGAATGAGTCTTTGTTAGATGAATATATGTATGAGTGTATTGGTGAGGTGAGGTGAGTCGTGCAACTTTGCCCAAGTTGTAAACCAAGCCAGTAGTGCTCATATTGTAATTGTTTTGCGATAATAAGACTTAGCCGGGTGTTAGCCACATCTTATGTCACCCACACTATAATTGTTTGTCTCTTGTTTGTATCTCAAGTGTTCTCTTTGTTCGTGGATGTATGCTTAAATGGCCAAGTGTTAAGATTTTAACAAATTGTCTAAGTATACAAGTGAGATGCACTAGAGTAGGATTGTGACTTGCCCATAGCCTAGAACGGGGTATGGGTATGCTCTAGGTAAAGAGGCATAGTCTGGACGAAGTATCATTAGTGTTGCAAAGGAACCAAGTGAGAACCGTTGTGGTGTTTCACACCCTCAAGAGGTGCACAATCGCAAGATTTCAACAAGCATCTTGTGGGGTCAGGACAATTGGGATGTTGTAATTGTTGGCATGTTTACAGGCAGAGTGTGCTTTTCATCGATGGCAAGAACAACGACGATGATGGCATATTGGCAGCAATGATGACAAACAAGAAATCAATAATGATAGCATCAGGAATGACGAGACCATGAGAAATTGTTGTTTACAAGCTTAGGAGGACGAGCACAGGGTAGAGAGTTGGAGTTCCCAGATAGCAAGAAGTTATCATGAAGGCAACAAGGAGCATGCACAAGATTCCTTAGAATCCATGAGTTTGCAGAAGGAATCAAGCTCAGGAGGAATAACACAGAGTTGCACGCAGAGCACAAGTGTGCGCCAGGGCCGAGGTTAACTTCATTACCAAAGATCGGGAGAGATAGCATTTTTCAGAAACGCAGACGAGACCCAAAGTCATCAGGAATAGTAGAAGGAGCAAAGGTCGAGACCCTTGAACACTTAGAAAACCTTCTAAGTCAGAGAGATCAGAATTTCAGGAGAGAGAGTGACAGTGGCCGTTGGATCAACAATCCAAATGACCAACAACCGTTCGATCAAATCAAGTGAAGGATAGGATAAGCACGACAAAAAGGGTTGAGAATTCGAATACCCGAAAACCCGACAACCGTTGGATCATTTTAAGTGGAAGGACATGATGAGCTAGAAAAGCAGCATCGTGGATAGATCAAGCCATCGATCTAAGAACATGATCGATGACCAACATTTAGTTCGGGTCTAAATTTGCGAGGAAGTTACGCTCCAGAAAAATCTCACCTCTAGATTTTTCAGTTTGAGATTTGAAAGACACGAAGCCCGAAAAGCCGGAAATCTGAAATGAACAAGGACCATCAGATCTGGAGAACGTACAATGACTGTTAGATCAGGGAGATCCACGTCAGCATGGACATGTGGCAGACCAAACCCATAGACCACATCAGCAAGGACGTGTGGGAGATCTACGTCAGTAGACCACGTCAGCAAGGACATATGGCAAACCACATCAACAAGGACATATGGCAGACCGCATTAGCAGACCATGTCAGCAAGTACACATGGCATAATCAGGCGATGACAAGTGTCAAGATGAAATTGGCTCGTGCCATGTCAACAAGTGACGTAAGCAAGTTACGTTACTCTGGGAGATTTACTTCCAGAGTTTTACCACCAACACTTGCCCGAAGTCCCGAAGTGGATACGAGACGTCCGATCTGAAGATCACTTCGGGAGCATTCTCGACCGTCGATTTAATACAGTGGAAGGATAACGTAAGTAAAATAGCCGAAGTACTGAAGTGAATGAGAACCGTTCATCGTGCAATTAAAATCCAATCGTCCGATCTACTTCGGCGAAAGATACTTTGGAAGGTCGAAAGACTGCAGAGGTTGAAAGTTTTGAACACCGAAGTTCCGAAGTGAACGATAATATTTCATCGTGCAAACAATATATCAACCGTCCAATCTACTTCGGAGAAATCTGCTTCAGGAAATTTGAAAGGTTGCGAAGACCCGAAGTGGACATAAGTCGTTCAATCTGAAGATCACTTCGAGAGTATTCTCAACCATTGATCATACTACAATGAAAGTTGAGACTTGAGAATTTCGAAGTCCGGTGACGCGAAAGGATCGCAGTCGTTGATCCGAAAGGGACACGCGTCAGTGGATTGTTAGCTCCGAGAAAAAGGTGATAGAGATAAAGTTGAGATTTGAAATCTCTGAAGTTCAGAGACCCGAAGGAGATCTCAACCATTGATTGAGAAAGGGGACACAGGATCGTTGATCTAGTTGTCGATTGAGAAGGATAGGTGTCAGCGAATCATCGACTCCAGAAGATTGACATACGGAGGAGAGAAAGGTTTGAGAGTTGAAAATCTTAGAGCCTAGATGACGAAGTAAATCACAGTCGCTGATTTAAGAAGGTTAGATCTGCTTCGTCAGTTCAGGAACACCGTCAAGATCGTGAGATCGACAGTCCCGTCTCATTGCAGGGATTGAAAGTGCGCGAACTTTAAAATGTTGAAGGTGGGCCGCAATCGAAACCATGGTTTTGGAGAAAGAACACGTGCAGCTTTATGGCGAATTACGGGGTGAAAAGTGGGTTGGCCTCAAACCGCCTTTGGACACGCCCGCAATCGCGTGGTCACATGAGATCATCGCCCAAGGTCATATCGAGAAACAAAGCTAGCACTTACTAGACCGAGATCAGGAAGCGACCTTTGAATAGGCGTTTGGTCACAGCCATGGTCACATCAGGGAAGGTTGAGGGAGGAGCTAGCACGTCGCTAGGCTCCACCTCGAGATTTCGGGAGTTGGGAGAATCAAGGTGACTCGCAGTAGAAAATCTGAAACGCGAAGTCACGAAGCGCCTTTTGGATAGGCGTCTGATCACAGCTCATGGTATGTGAAAGGAAGGGGCTTAGCCAGAAAAGCTAGCGCCCAGTGTGAAGTTTTCTCAGGAAGGGAAAAGGCGCCAAAGGGATGAGCCCACGAAGGTTCTCTCTGTAACTTCCAAAACAGAGTGATTGTATCTACCAGAGAATTCGAAGAGCTTCAGGGTGATCATCATAGGAGCTAAAGAGTCTGGAGGTAACTGCCAATGGAATGGAGACTCATCATAGAGACAATTGACAGATGGAAAAGTGTCGAAGACTGTAATTGCTAGAGAAGCCAAAGAATCTCGGGATAACGACCACTGATGAAGAACATACTCAGTATAATTGTCAAAGTGGACGAAGAGCCGTGTGTATGATCTGGTAGAGGACTTGACATGATAAATATACGTAGAACATAGAAGAGATGGTTGCTTCTTTTGATAGTTATTCATGTGGAAGGAAGCAGGTTGTGCGCAGGAGCTGAAGCGCACAGAAGAGGCGTAGGGCAGATAATGGCAATGGTGAACAGAGCATAAAACACAGAAGAAAGACATAGAACAAAATGCATATCTAAGAGATGAAGATAAAGTCGAGGTGCGCATGCAGAGACAGAGCAGAAGAACAGAAATCACAAGAAGATGCGAGCAGCAAGACACTGATGTAGGCAGAGCAAAGCAGTGTAGTAGAACAGTGATGAGACTAGTAAGTCATTGATAAATATTGTATCACTGCAATAAATTTCAGTAACAAAGATTTATATCTCAGGGTGGTAGGGTGGTGCTAGGGAGGATTGTTGTCCTCGAAGTTTCAAGTGGGTTCTTGAACACAGGGAGTTGTAGCTTCGATCTAGTTGCAGCCAGAAAAACCAGGGTGGTAGGGTGGTGCAAGGGAGAACTATTATTATTTGTTATACAGGTTGGTGCATGTGTAACTGGAAGTTGATGCTTCCATCCAGTTGGTGTTGCAACACTCAGGTAGTTGGTGCTTCCTTCTAATGGGTGCTAGAGAATCAAGAGAGTTGGTGCTCTCAGCAAGTTGCAGCTTGTACAGGTTGGTGCCTGTGTGACTGGAAGTTGGTGCTGGAACACAAAGGGAGTTGGTGCTTCCTTCTAGTGGGTGCTAGAGAAACCAGAGATTTAGTGCTCTCAATAAGTTGTTGTTTGTAAAACAGAGGTGGTAACCTTGAAAGGATTTGGTGCTCATAAGAATGATAATGTACATAAAATAAAGACTACTTATCATATCAAGAAGAAGACGTTTTCTCCCTTTATGGGTTTCCTCAGGAATATCTATCTCTGTATATTTCATGTGTGTGATTGATGTTGAATATTCTATTGCTTACTTCCCTGCATTATTGTGATCATCATTGAGTGTTCTGTAAATAGTTTAAAATGGGCATAATTGTTTAAGCTAAGTAACAAGTGATTCACCCCCCTGCCCCCCCTCTCTCAGTTGTCCAACAGTAAGATCATTGCAATACTCATAAATTCTCCCAAATTGGGGAAAGGTGAACTTGTCGCATCAGGATAAACACAAACCAATAAAGAAAAAACATAGATTTTGAATTTGAGCTAATAAAAGCTTAATGTTTGAGTAGAGTTACTTGAGTTATCTGTGAAAGTTAGGGACGCCATCATAGTTGGCCTCGCAACCCTTAGCCACAATGTTACAATGACAAGTTCTCGTGGCTCACCCTTGTTATTTCATAGACCAAGAAACTATCTAAGGACACTAAGAAGGCAAGGTTGGTTGGGGAAATACTATCTTAAATATTGATCCAACAAATGATGGTTAGAGGCCTACCCCCAAGGACAAATATGATCTCATTAACACAAACCTCATCTCAACAACTACTTAACTATGATTATGGAACTGTGAGATCATTTTGTTTTGTGCCATGAGCTAAAACTATATTATGATGTGGAAAAAAATATTTCAACTTTATTGTGTACCCAAGTGACAATTTTTATAACTTCCATGCTCGTACATAGGTATAAAGGTGATTAAGGCTTCTTTGGTCTAGTTCCAAAACCGATTTTGGGGTGCAAGTGATCCGGATTATTTTCGGCACAAAATGAGAGCGGAGATATAACACAAAAATATACAAAGATATTGCAAGAGAGCCAATAATATAACAAAGATATATTGAATATATAACAAGAGACACAAATATACAGTAATACAAAATTTCTATTAATAAGCGAAATGTAAAAAAACTGTAGAAATACAGAGTGAAAGACTCGCTAGAATGGTGACAGTTTATCTCTGAAAAAGAGATGTGATGGCTACTCACATTTGCAATAATATGATTGTTACAATGAGGCTCCAAATGAATTTTTAACATAAAGAAAATCCAAAACCCTAACCCTGGAAGATGAAAAGCCAATAGTTTTGTGGACCCCGTTTTTGGGTAGTTTGGTGTATTAACTTTTTCGGGGGCATAACTTTGGCATATGATCTCCATTTGGGGCGCACGATAGCTCGTTGGAAAGGTATCCACGAGGAGATTCATTTTGGGAGCTCAATAAAATTCTTTGGTCATCATTGAGGTGCCCAATTGTGAAAAAACTTTTTTAGGCCCTCAAAATGGCCCCGAAAGTTTAGGAACTGAAGAACTGCTAAAAATAGTAAGTTGCCAGAATTTTTTTTTGAGCAAATTGGCATAGGTGGGTGGCCAATGATATCCACCTAGATCAATCCTCCCTTCTTGGGAAGCAATGGTCTGCATTGCATTGAGTTCCCGAGGGAGAGGGGGAAGTGCTTGCTGAATCTGGACCTTAGTAAGTTGCTTGCCTTGCTAGAGAAGTTGTGCTGCTTGGTTTGTCGGAGGTTGTCAAGAACCTTATGAGATGACTGTGTTCATAAGGAAACTCTTCACTTTGTTGCAATGTTGTCAACCTACTTTTGTTGGACATAAGGTGCTTGGACCGAGGTTGCAGTGGTTGTAGTGTCCTTCTGTTCATCTTTTGAACAGATTGTGAAGAAGCTGAAATTTTTAGTATGAGATACTACCTTGTGACACTGTTTTGGTGGGACAGTAGTTGGAACTACCTCTGGTATCCTTTAGAGATGACCCCCAAGAGTAATAATGACACTACGGGGTCGAGACTCATAAATAACATCGTGCTTCCACATATATGGCTGGCCCAAAAGAACATCACAGACATCTAGCAGGGCAACATCACATAATACCTCATCCTTGAAGGGTTGGATGTCGTATGACAATCGACACTGTTGGTTGACACGGAGATCTTGTCCCTGGCGAGGCCACCCGATGTTGTATGGCTGCAGATGTGGTGGTGTCGACGATCCCAATTGTTTGACGACCTCTACTGAGATGAGGTTCTTTTGGCTTCCGCTATCAACAATGAAATGCAACGGAGTCCCCTTCACTCACATATGTGAATGAAAGAAGCGCTCCCCCTCCTCAAGATTTGTTCGTTCTTCTAGTTGAATTGTTGTGGTTGTGAGAGTAGTAGTGGGGTATCCGTCGATGATCTGTCTTCTCCCATTATTTTCTTAATCAGATTCTGAATCTGGGTTTGACTCAGTTTATTTGATCTTGGCCACCAATGATTGTTTTGAACGACATTCATCAGTGTTGTGGCAGGGGCTTTTATGAAAATCACACCACTTTCCAGTGTCCTTCTTCATCTTCCCGTGACCCTTCTTTTCCTGTGGCTTGGACTCATTTTCGGGAGGTTGTTTGTTAGGGTTGTCTTTGCCATACATTGGTTGTTTCAGATTTGCAGACCTAAACTCTTGTTTGTTCTGGTGCCTAAATATCTGCTCAATTTTGACAACATATCGATAGGCAGCTCTCAGTGATGAGATGTCCAGGAAATTCATTTTGGTTTGGATGTAGCTATGAAGAGCCTCGCGGTATTTCAGAACCAGATGTCGCTCGTAGTCTTTGATATCCATCTTGGTGCGCAATGTATGGAAATTATTTGTGAACTCTGGCACCATTTGGCCCCTTTCTTGTCGCAGTGTGGTCCATCTCAAGTATTGGTCGTCATAGTTACCAACAGGGTAATATTGTTCCTTGATCGCATCCACAAAAAAAACCCAAGTGGGCTCGACCCCATATATTCCAGACTCCTCTGTCGAGCTTTGCTCCCAGTAATTTTCCCACCAATGTTTGACATGGGGGACAACCGTAAGGAGTGTGAAGGTGATCTTTTCCTCATTGGAGAAATTGTGAACAAAGAAATAACCTTCTAGCAGATTTAACCATTTTTCTAGGGAATTTGCATCTATTTGTCCTTCAAATACGGGAATATAAAAATTAAATTGTACCTTGAAAGATGAGGTGCCTCCAAAGTGGTCGCTTGATGAAGACACACTTGTTGTTATCGACAGGCGTTGAAGGATGTGGGCAAAATTCTCCATCATTTCATCCCTTTGTTGCATGAGAGCTTGCTCAAGCAACAAATTGATAGAATCTTTTGCTTCATTGTTTTTCTTTTCTTCTGCCATGGAGGGTTTCTTGAGCGTGCGAGAATAAATGTCCTCAAGAGAGACAAGTTCAAGACCCAACTTTCTATACTTGGACCTCATTGGGGACATGCACTGAAAAACGATCAAGAGCAGTTTGCTCTGATACCACTGATCCAGATTATTTTCGGCACAAAATGAGAGCGGAGATATAACACATAAATATACAGAGATATTGCAAGAGAGCCAATAATATAACATAGATATATTAGATATATAACAAGAGGCACATATATACAGTAATACACAATTTCTATTAATGAGCGCAATGTACAAAACTGTATAAATACAAAGTGAAAGACTCGCTACAATGGTGACAACTTATCTCTGAGAAGAGATGTGACGGTTACTCACATTCGCAAGAATATGATTGTTACAATGAGGCTCCAAAGGCCTCTTTAACATAAAAAAAAATCCAAAACCCTAACCCTAGAAGATGAAAAACCAAAAGTTTTTTGGACCCCGTTTTGGGTAGTTTGGTGTTTCAACTTCCCAGGGGCGTAACTTTGGCATATGATCTTCATTTGGGGTGCACGATAGCTCGTTGGAAAGGTATCAACAAGGGTATTCGTTTTGGGGGCTGAACTAGAGTCTTTGGATGTCATTGAGGCACTTGATCATGAAAAAAAAAAATTTAGTCCCTCAAAATGAATTTTTTAGGTACTCTGTAATTTCCAAGGCTGAGAAAGAAATGGACAGAGGTAACTATTTCAACTAGCTTTAGGTTGAATTCTGACCCTTCAACCACAGAGGGCTCTCTCATACAAAAATACTCAAAAGATTTGGCTAGTAGCTCACAGAGGTCAGATTCTGGTATAAGATGGGTTTTGTATGGTTTTAAAAAGGCTGGTAGGACAGACATGAGAGTAAATACCATTGGGCAATGGAGTCAAATTTTGAAGATTAATAATAGTGAGTGAATAGCATATGGGTACTCTCTGAAAACAAAGGCAAAGTAGGCACTATTTTTCAACAAATAATGTTTAGATGACAGTAGAAAAGAGAACAAGACACTCCATCATAGTGAGAGCAATTAAGAATTTTCAATGTAACTTTAGAAGGAAAACAGAGAAGATATAGATTACCCTAGAGAGAGCACCGAATACAGATGAACTCTGAACCAACAATCTTTTAAACATAAAAAGTATTCACTGCATGAATGGAGCATCAAAGGCGAATTCCAAACATATACTCTCAGTCAAATACTGGAAGAAACAAATGTTAATGGAAATGTGGATTACATAGAAAAACATGCTTAGAACATCACCGTGATGAATCTCTGCTTGATGAGAGTATTGGGATTTGTATTAATTCATAAAAATGTTCAGGAAAATGATACAGTCCAAATAGCCATCTCTGGCAGCAAATCCCACCCCATAATTACAAAATCATGCCTTAAATAGCCAACATAATAACTAAATCTTCATAGTTTTCTTGAAAAAGAATCAATTCAAAAACTAAACTAAAATTGGTTCAATAGGTGTCAAATTTGATGTAGACAAATCTCCTTCTCTGTTGTCAACAAATTTGCATTTGACTGCCACTTGTCTTAGATGAATTTGAGTTGTCTTTTAATGAGGATTAGGCTGATATTTCCCGAATCTTGACAATTGTGTAAAATCTGGAGGAGGTTTTTGTAGATCAACTTGTTCTGAGCAAAAACCTCTCTTGGTTTTATGAGATTCATCTCCATATGTCTGGGATCTGTGTTTGAAAAAAGATGTGTAAAACAAGTAGCAAACGAAATCCCAAAAATAGGCCCCAAAGAAGTCTTTGATTCTCCCATTCTGTAACAGCTATGCGAAATCTGGGAGAAATTATTGTTATTTGGCCCGTTAAAAACCTCTTTCGCTTTCTCAAAATTCATTCTGGTTTACCCGAAATCTGCCTCGGAAGACGGGTGGTCGAAATGGACAAAAATGATTTTTTAATTGGGGAAAGTGGCTTTTGGAGGGGGAAAGTGGATTTCGGGGGGGTAGAATGGTAAGTGGTTTAGGAAGGGGGGGAGGTCCGAAATCAGAGGGAGTGATAAGCAACAATAGTCAAATACACTTTTTGGACCCCCCTTAATTAAAGTTCGGATGGCAAGAGGGGATCCGAAAAAATTTACCATCGTCGATTTGATTTGTTTTGGGATGGGACATGTGAGTGGAAAATGACGTATGAAGTACAAGAAGGGGAGACTTAAGATATAGTGTATTATTTAGTTTTTGTTGTTTTATGTTTTAATTTTTATTTGTTTTGTTTTTTTTAAGAGTTTTGTTTTTTCTTTGTTTTATTTATTTGTTTTTCTTTGTTTTTTTTTTATGGTTTGTTTCTTGTTTTATTTTTAGTGATTTAATCTTTTTATTATTGTTTTGTTTTATATGCATTCTTTATTATTTGTATTTTTTATATTAATATGTTTTACGTTTTAAATTTTAATTGTTATTTGTTTTTAAATTTTTATTTGTTTTGATAATGTTTTGTTTTTAATTTTTAATTGTTTTAAATGGTTAAGTTTATTAATATTTATTATATGGTTTTATATATAGTTTTTATTATTATTTATGAATACTACCTTATTACATACTATAAACTATATACAATTTAATGTTATTTAAATTATTTAATTAAATAGTTTTAACATGTATATTAATTATGGAAAATTATCATTATTTACACTATCCTAAGTACTAACTTAATCACACTAACCTAATCACTAATTTTTTAAATTATTAATTAATTAGTTATTAAACTAATCAATATTTTATTTAATTATCTATCTTAGGTTATCTAACTTTGTTTTATTCAGGGAAGATTAGTAGGAGAATGATGAGGTGAATGGGATGAATGGACAAGGGAGTGAGCGGCGCAACAGTGAATGAAGGATTGAGAAAAATGGATGGAGGGGAAAAGTCATCTGAGGAAACCAGGCAAGCCATGAGCTTTGTCATGAGAGCAACAACAGATAAAAACTGAATAATGAGATTTCCTATAATTTATAGGACCCTAACAGTTTCAATCAATGATAGCTCATAACCATAAGGTCCTCGATACCTTACAACTTCTCTAGGACAATCTTCAGCTCACAGAAAACCAAATAAAGTAGCAATATGATAAGAATAATTTGGAATGACAATTTGTAATTGGTTAACGGGTTTACCTTTGCCTTTAACCTTACAAGGAATTTTCCATGAAGAAACATAGCCAAAAGTTCTCACTGAATTTCTACAGACCCTACAAAATTAGGGAGACTGCATATGCTTTGGAGTTATGCATTTTCATGCATTCACGATGTTTTCCTTGTCTCTTGTCTAAAAAAGTTGATTGGGTAGCACATTCCAATTGAAATAATATTTTCAACATTAAATGAAGAAAGAAAATGCATTTTGGAGCCATAATAAATTGTAGCCTCTCGAAGTTGCCAGTTATGTCACAAGACCATCACTAAGTATCTAATCAAATGGAAGAATCTTCCTTCTGATGATGCCACATGGGAAGCGTAGGATTTCATTCAAACTGTATCTGGGATTACCAAAACTACAAGGTCAAAGGTTTTTCTAAGAGGGGGGTCATGTTATATACCTACCTGCACTACTACTATCTTATTTTCTTTATCTTCCTTTATCTCAATCTTCTTCTCATTACTCACCTTTATCTCCATCTTCTTCTCTTTTGTCATGATATTTGAGAGCCACGATAATTGTCCAACATCCATTATGTTTTATTTATTTCTTTACTTCTACTTTTTAAGTAAGACATATTATGCATGTATGGGTTATGTTGATATATGTCAAATCATTGGCAGTCACTCCCTAAGAGTGGTATCGGAGGTTGCCCACATAAAGTGGCTTGTAATATAATATGTTATTTGTTTATGTCATTATTTGTTATTGTTAGATTTCGTAGCTTGGAGGTACTTCTGCATTGGCGACACCCAACATGTAGAAGAGACTGAGAAAATTTTAGTCTTAAGTGACTTAATAAAGTGTTTTTATAAAGTCAAGTTGAGCCTTTTTATTTTAATGTGTAAAGGTGACTTTATGGGTATGTGGGTCACTTAAGTGAACTCAACGGACGATGAAGTCACAACCAAGGGTTAGGGAAGTTACACATTAAAAATACATAAAGGAAACATTTGAGAGATGGAGGGCACACTTTTTTAGGAGAACTTGGAGGGAAGGTGAAGAGGCACGAATTTCAAGAGAGTTTTTGAGCACACGAAAAGAGTTAGCAATAAAGGGAGCTGGCACACATCCCTAGTGGAGGACAGGAACACATTCAAAGGAGGAAAATCAACTTTTAATCAGTCTGTGCAGTTGCTACAGAGAGGTCGTACAATAATTAATACAGGTTGTACAACAAGGATACAAGCACAGAAATCGAGGGCAACTTTGGCACGATTTTCTAGGTGGTTTTGTTGCTGTAAAATCCATACAATAGTGTACTGTATAGAACAACAACTATCAAGCACATATTTCAAGGCACTTTTGGAGCTTGTGCTGACTGTACATGGTCGTATTGGTTGTACAACAGAGGCATGTTTTTCAAGACAGAGTTTTGGCATTGTTTTCAAGAAGGACATTGTGTTGGCAGAGTGAGTTAAGTATTGTATCATTTTGTGAAATATTCTTGCTGTTGTAACTCATAATTTTTCCTATGAGCTCAATAAGAAGAAAATCTCCTTGATTGGTTTTCCCCTTGTGGGTTTTTCTCAGGGGCATTACCAAGAAATTTTCTTGTGCCAAATGTGTTTGAATGTTGTACAATGTTCATTTATTTTTCGCTACTAAGTTTTATATTGCTTAGTCAATATATTTTTGCTCATAAAGTATAATAGAATGTTGATTTCATTTATGCATTACTGTCGATTTCATTGGAGATTGAAATATGATTTGTGACTAAGTGTTTGGGGCCGGATTTTTTTATTTTTCAAGATGGTATGAGAGCTTGGGCTCTGAGGTTCAATAGACAAAGTTTGGCACTTTCATAGCAATGACTTGCAAGGGTTCTACTTGGAAGAAGAAGGAGAAGAAATGGTCTTTGTTAGTTGGACAAGGATGACTTCTTGTATCAGGTATGGGGATAGGTTGGAGGGGATCTCCAACTACGTGCAATGGAAAGTGAGGATTGCAAGTGTTCTCAAGGAGAACAAATTGTGGGCATTTCTAAGTACCATCGTGCTATTACCTTAATTAGATCCCATTGCTCTGGACATCCATGAGGTGAAGGAAGTAAGGGCTCATAGAATAATCTTGGATGGAGTCAGAGACCACCTTATTCCACATTTAGTTGAGAAGCAGACAACCAAAGAACTGTGGGATGCACTAAAAAAATTGTATGAGGCAAAGAATGAGAACCAGAAAATGGCTCTCGAGGACAAGCTCCACAATACTAGGATGTCCAAGGAAGAGAGTGTGGCCTCCCACTTCACCAGAGTTGCACAGGTGAAGAATGAGTTGGCAGTTGTTGGAGAAGTTATTCCAGACTCAGAGGTGATGCGCATATCCCTCAAAGGGATTCACCAAAGAGTGAGAGGTTTTCATGAAGTGTGTGGTGGGGAGAGAGAATCTCATAGATTGGAGCATATTATGTGATGAATTTACTTAGGAGGAGATCCGGGAGGGGTCTCAGGAGAAGGCAGAGGGTGGTTCAGATGAGAAAAATGTTGTTCTCGTGGGAAAGAGCAAAGACAAGAAGAAATACATCAGCAATGTGAGATGCTTTGCATGTCACAAGACTAGCCACTATGCTAGTCAATGTTCGAAGAAGAAGAAGAAAAAGAAGAAGCAGGAACCAAAGGTATCAATAACAACTGAGGTTGTTGAGTTCACTAAGAAATTCGAGAGGGAATTTTCTTTGATGACTGGTCCTTTAAGCAATGGTTGTCCAGTGTTCGAGGACATTGAAGCGTGGTTTGTGGACAGTGGAGCTTCTCAGCATACGATGGGAATAAGGTCAGTGTTCCTTAGTCTTTTAGAAATAGACTCGAAATGCTTTGTGGATAGTGGGGCCAAATCACAGCTTGCAGTGAAGGGGGTTGGAAGTGTTAGATTCTAGCTAGACTCAAGAGGCGTTCTAGAAGTAGCTGAGGTGTTGTTTATTCTAGAGATGACATTAAACTTGCTCTCAATGTCAACTTTGGAGATTCATGGACTTGGAGTTGCTTTCTTCTATGGATGTGTGTTTTATATCCAGAGGGAGCTATTCCAGACATAGACATATTGCTTAGTGTCAAGCATGAGATATTGTACAGGTTGTTGGGAGAACCTGTGATTAGATCCAGTGGATTCCTAGATTTAGAGTTTGTGTCAGAGAGTGGGCAGGTTGCACGGGAGAGAGAGTTGATATCGGGGACTTTGTCCTCTTCCAATACGCTCAAAGGACTCAACAGGTATGAGTTGACACAAATGGATGCTCAGGAGAGTATGGAGACTCCTAGGAGCATGTCTTCAGTTCATAGATCAGCAGAGGTAACAACATAGGCTTCCAGTGCAGTGAGAGTAGAGGATTCTAGTTCAGAGGGAGCCTCTACAACAACAGATGAGATGATGGAGTTGAAGATAGATTTTGGTGAAGGTACCAGAAGTACCTCCCTCGCTAAGAGGGAGTGTTAGGTTTTGTCGCTCAAAGGTACTTCTGCATTGGCGATGCCCAACATGTAGAAGAGACCGAACAAATTTGTCTCTTAAGTGACTTTATAAAGTGTTTTTATACAGTGACTTTATAAAGTGATTTTATAAAGTCAAGTTGAGCCTTTTTATTTTAATGGTTAAAAGTGACTTTATGGGTATGTGGGTCACTTAAGTTACTTAAGTGACTTAAGTGAACTCCACAGATGAATAAATCATGACCATTGATCTCGAGAGGACAAGATCTAATATTGACTGCCCATCTCTTTGGAAGACCAAGGGTTAGGGCAGTTATGCATTAAAAATGCATAAATGCAACATTTGAGAGAGGGAGGGTCAACTTTTTGAGGAGAACTTAGAGGGAAGGTGAATAGGCACGAATTCCAAGAGAGTTCTTGAGTTGAGGAAAAGAGTTAGCAAAAAAGGCAGTTGGCACAGATCCCTAGGAGAGAATATGCATGCATTCCAAGGAGAAAAAAATAGCTTTCAATCAGTCGCTACAGCTGCTACAGGGAGACTGTACAACAATTCATGTAGGTTGTACAACAAGAATACAAGCATAGAAATCAAGGACAACTTTGGCACGATTTTCTTGGTGGTTTTGTTGTTGTATAATCCATACAACAATGTATTGTACAGAACAACAACTCTCAGGCACATATTTTGAGGCAGTTTTGGAGCTTGTGTTGACTGTATAGGGCCGTACAACAAAGGTATGTTTTTCAAGATAGAGTTTTGGCACTATTTTCAAGAAGGACATTGTGTTGGGGGAGTGAGTTGAGTACTGTATCATTTTGCTGAAATATTCTTGTTGTTGTAACTCAAATTTTTTCCTATGAGCTCAATAAGAAGAAAATACCCTTGACTGGTTTTCCCCTTGTGGGTTTTTTCCAGGGGCATTGCCCATAAATTTTCTTCTGCCAAATGTGTTCGAATGTTGTACAATGTTTATTTATTTTCCACTGCTAAGTTTCAGATTGCTTAGTCAATGTATTTATGCTCATAAAGTACAATAGAATGTTGATTTAATTAATGCACTACTGTTGATTTTATTGGAGGTTGAACTCTAATTTGTGAGTAAGTGTTTGGGGCCAAATTATTTTATTTTTCAACAGTTATTCCTCGGTAGTGCAACAACTTGTTACTTCTTGATATTGGATGTTAATGGCATGTTTATATTCATATCATCAAAATTTTTTAGAAGAATATCCTTCCAACTTATCTTCGCCTCCATCTATTGACTTGGTTGAGACAAGCTTTAATCACTAGGAAACCAAACCATCACGGCAATGGTAAGTGTTAGATGTAGATGTCATTATCTAATTTGATACTTTAATTGGAAAACTATTTCTTGTGATTGAAGGTAGTTGTAACTAATAACCATGTTGCATAAATGTAACCCTTCACTTCATAGTACATATTTTATCTTTTGGATCCTATCCTCGAATTTGATATATTAGATTCAAACACTCTTTAATGGGGTTCAATCATGGTTCAAAAATAGAAATGTGGAGCAGAAGCAACTCCTCACTCCAAAGGAGGGATTTGATGTTTTGGATAGTGTCCTTGAATTCAACCTCTTAGATTTAAAAACTCTTCAATGAGGTTCAATCATGGTTCAAAGATAGAGACTTTTAGTAAGAGCTTAAAATCATGCACGAGATACTATTCCAAGATGAAAAATATGGTGACTCTTCAATGAAGTTCAATTATGGTTAAAAAATAAAGACATCAAGAGTTTAGAATCATGTAAGTAACACTATTCCAAGATGCCAAACATGGCAACTCTTCAATGAGGTTCAATAGTGATTTAAAAATGGAGACATGTCATAGGAGCCTAAAATCATGCAGGGGTGACACTTAAATTGTAATTACATGTTAAGGATGGATAACACATATATCAAATTCATTAGCAACATAGTGTATATCAATTATTTCAATTATTTGTTAAAGATGCCCAACATAGTGTATATCATACGTGCAATAGACATATGAACTATTTCAATAAGCCAAACACAGTGTATGCAAGTTTTAAGATGCCAAACATGACATATTTCATTGTTTATTATCTCATATAATCATCATGCAATGAACCAACCATAACGTTAGTAGGAGGGTCGATATCTTTGCGGACACCCCCATTTGCATTAGGATCATGGTAGTTTGAGACTTATATATTGTTTTGGCCTAGAGCTTGCAACCAACATGGATACCACATAAAAGGAGAGGAATGTTTAAAGTTGTAGAAACTATTCCAAGGGGCCAAACACAAAGTATCCACCATTTATTATCTGTAGATTATTCATTGTTTACTATCACTTATACACAACCACACATATTCATCCTACAAAAGATAATGTTAGTAAGAGAGATTAAAAAAACCTCTCACTACTTAAAAGCTCTAGGGTTAATATTGATCTACGCTCTTCCTCGTGCGTGTTTTTCATGCAATATTCCCTAGTACCCCTTTTACATGCCTTCTTAAAAAATGGCCATTACTAAGTTTGATATGCCTAAATTCCACGCATATTGGAATTGTTTCTACGACATAAATACCTCTCTACACAAAAAAACAACCCCAAATTGGTTGAGAAATGTGGTCCACAACAAGATACAAGCTCCATTATACCATGATCCTTATGCCAATGGGGCTAGCCACATGAGATTGGTGTTTTCTACTAACATAATGGTTGATGGGTTGTAGTATGGATATGCTTGTTACTCGGCCTTCTCCCCGCCTTTTGTGAAAAAATAAAAAATCTCTCACTAGCAATACTCCTTGATACCCCTTTCACGTGTCTTCCTAAAAAATGTCCATTGATGAATTGGATATGCTGAAAATCTATGCATCTTGGAGTTGCTTATACGACATAAACACCTCTCTATACAAAAACTTAATCCCACATTGGTTGAGAGACGTGGCCCACAACAATACATAAGATCCAATATACCACAATCCTTATGCCAATGGGGCCAACCTAATCCGGATTTTATGAGAAGAACGAAATGAATACAAATTATTAACAGGTGCGTAACACAAAATAACAGAGATACAGTAAAACTAGTTTTCTATTCAATAACGAAATAAGCTGAAACTGTAAAATGCAGCGGAAACAAGCTTGCTGGAATGGTGGCGACTTATCTCTGAGAAGAGATGTGATGACTACACGCATTCGCAAGAAGATGATTACAATGAGGCTCCAAAGGCCTTTTTACAATAAGCAGGAATGTCAAAAACCCTAGACATCCAAAAACCTAACCCTAGGAGATGAAGCGCCAAAAGTCATGTGGGCCCTGTTTGGGTAAGTTAGTACATAAACTTCCCAGGGTCGTAACTTTTGCATACGATCTCCGTTTTAGGCGTATGATAGCTCGTTGGAAAGGTATCATCGAGGAGATTCATTATAGGCACAATATCAAATGAACTTACATATTGCAAACTTGTTTTCCCAAAAAACATCGTTTAGGGCCTCAAAACGGCTCCAGAAGTGAAAACTGCTAAAAATAGTAAATTACCAAAATTGTCAGAAAATTGTTTTGAGCCAGTTGGAAAAGGTGGGTGGCCACCGATATCCATATAGATCAATCCTCCCTCCTTAGGAAGCAATGGTCTCCATTGTGTTGAGGTCCCCCATCAGATGAGGAAATTTCTGCTGAATTTGGCCCCGGGTAAGCCACTTGCCTTGGTGCAGAAGTTGCCCTGCTTTGACGACTCGATAAAGCTGGATCCTTTGTTGTCGAGTGCCCTTGATCCATGTGTCCACAATCTGATCATTGGATGCCTGTTGTATGCAGTTGAGGTTGAGCTTTGTTGGTGTCAGTTGTTCTGCTACTTCTGAGGTGTCCAATAATGGTGGGAAATAAGGGCGAAGGAGATCCACGTTGAACACTGGGTGCAGGCCAAGAAAAGGAGGAATGTTGAGCTCAAAAGCATTATCCCCCATGGCCTTGGTGATAATGTACGACCCATAACGGAGTGGGCGAAGCTTCCGATGGGTTCCTGAAAGGCGTTATTTCTGCAAGTGCAACCAAACTTTGTTGCCCACCTGAAACTTATGTGGCACTCGATGTTGATCATGGCGTTGTTTGTACTTGTCATTGGACTTATGTAGGATATCCTGAACCTGTTGGCAGATGTGTTGGATCCGCTCAATGAACAGGGTGGCTTTGTTAGCTTCAGTTGGAGCAGGAGATGAGTTGATCAAGGTGACTACAAGGGGAAGTGCAACATCGATGGGACCCAGTGGTTGGAATCCCAACCCCACCTGGAAGGGGATGTGGCCGGTTGAGCTATGCAGGGCTCGATTGTAGCTATGCTAGACATAGGGAAGGCTCTCATCCCATGTGCGAGGGTGCTTTGAATTATACATGCGAAGGATATGCACAATCATTCTATTTACAACCTCGGTTTGGCCATCTGTCTGGGGGTGGAAGGCCGTGGATTTGGTGAGCTTGGTGTCCAACAGTGACCAGAGGCTCGACCAAAATGTGCTAAGAAATCGACCATCTCGATCTGAGACAATGGTTTGTGGGATTCCAAAATGTACCTAGACTTGTTCAAAGAAGAGCTTGGCAGTGGCCTCTTCCCTGATGCTCTTCTTACTGGCAACCATAATCATCATCTTAGAAAAGCGATCAACAACGACAAAAACACAGTCATTTCCCCGTTTGGTGGACGGGAGGCCCGACATGTAGTCCATTGAGATCGATTCCCATGGCCTTTCAGAAGTAGTGTACATGCCTTGTTTCTTAGTGGTCGGTTTGGCAATAGCGCAGGCAGTGCAGGACCTGATATACTTGTTGACCTTCTGTCGAAGTTTCGACCAGTAGAAATGTTTATGTAGCATCGCCACTGTCTTTTCGACGCCAAAGTGTCCTGCGACTCGACTGTAGTGGGCTTCCTAGATCATATTCGCACGCTCACTTGATGGAACACAAATATGGCCCGGGTGACACAATAACCCATCCTGAAAATGGAAATTATCGACAACTGAGTTTGCACCCAACATTTGGTAGGTGGTGGAGAAGTCAGGGTTTGTCTCATAGAGTTGGGGCCATACAGATGTCTCATGTCCGTAAGAGTCTAGCACCGTGGTGAGTGTCACGACTGGCGATCTGTTGAGGCAATCAATGACGCGATTGGTGCTTCTTGTTTTATACTTGATGTTGAGGTGGAATTGTTGCAAGTATGTGGACCACTTCTGATGGTGACCATTTTGCAATTTTCCTCGTGTCTACATGAACTGTAGTGGTTTATGATTAGTGTGGATGACTGTCTCCTTCCCAAGAATGTAATGTCTGCACTCGCGGTAGGCTTGCACAATGGAGTACATTTCTTTGTCGTAAGTAGGGTACTTACGAACAATATCTGACAATATCTCACTATGATAGGCCACGGGATGGCCGTGCTGAGTGAGAACGACACCCACAGCATAGTATGAAGCATCTGTCTCGATCTCAAAGGGATGTTGCAGGTCTGGTAGTGAAAGTACTGGGGCTGAGCACAAGCGCTGCTTCAAATCATCGAACGCTTGTTGTTGGGACCGACCCCACGCAAATTTCGCCTTACCACCACCCCTATTTATTTGGCTGAGGGCCCATGCAATATGGGAGAATCCCAACACGAACCTACGGTATAAATTGGCAAGGCCAAAGAAGCTTCGAAGCTTAGTGAGTGTTGTTGGGGCTGGCCAGTCACATATGACTTGGATCTTGGCTGGATCCACATGTATGCCATGCTGATCAATGATGTAGCCCAGGTAATGGACCCTGTCCATGCCGAAGGAGCATTTTTCCAAGTCGACGTATATTTTGTGCTGCTGCAGGGTGTGCAAAACCTGCTGAATATGCTGCAAGTGTTCAACCCAAGTCTTGCTATAAATTAGAATGTCATCCAGATACACCCCTGCAAAAGTATTGGTGAATGGTCGCAGGATATCGTCCATCATCCTCGTGAAAGTGGCTGGAGCATTTGTCAAACCAAAGGGCATGACCAACCATTCAAAAAGGCCTTCCTTTGACTTGAAGGCAGTCTTCCATACATCTGTTTGTTCTATCGGGACTTGGTGGTAGCCAGATTTCAGATCAATCTTAGTGAAGTATTTAGCCCCCGTGAATTGATCAAGGAGGTCGTCGATTTGGGGAATCGGGTACCGATTTTTTACTGTGATTATATTCAGAGCCCGGTAATCAATACAGAGTCGCCAGGTTCCATCTTTCTTTTGTACCAGCACGATTGGGCTCCTGTAAGGTGATGAGCTGGGATGGATGTGCCCCTTGTGGAGCAGTTCTTGAATCTATCGCTTGATCTCCTCATTCTCTAACAAAGATAAACGATAGACTGGCCCATTGGGCAGCAGTGCGTCGGGGGTCAGATCAATGGGTGCTTGACCTAGCAGTGCAGAGGTACCCCTATAGGTGAGGAGAAGATATCTGAGTATTCTTCCAAGACCTTATCTACTTGCTTTTGCTGTGTGGAGAGGTCGGTCGCAGAGACCCTGGATGTGGCTGTGATCTTTCGCTTATTCTGAGAGTGAATCATGAAGAAGACAAACTTCCCTATCTGAGAGATGACCTTCCTGCATCGCTTAGCAGAGATAAAGAAAATAACACTAGGTGGGACTGCCTCAGGTATCCTGTACAATTTCTTGTTCAAAGTAATAATAACACTACGAGGCCTAGACTCATATACAACATGACGTTTCCATAAATAAGGTTGGCCCAAAAGAACATCACAAACTTCGAGAGGAGCAACATCACACAATACCTCGTCTTTGAAGGGCTTGATGTCGTATGACAGTCGACACTGTTGGCTGACGCGGAGATCGCTTCCTTGGCAGAGCCATCCAATGGTGTAGGGTTGTGGGTGTGGCATTGTTGACAGGGCCAGCCACTTGACGACCTCTGCTGAGATGAGGTTCTTATGGCTACCGCTATCAACGATGAAGTGCAGCGGGTTGCCTTTTACCCACATCTGTGAATGGAAGGGGCGCTCTCCTTCTTCTGGCTCATCTGATTCACCAGGCTGAAGCTTGGTGGTAGCAACCATGGCACTGGGTTCTGCGTCAATGATCTGTCCTCCCCTTTCTGGTTATGGCTCAGAGTCAGAATCCGCATCTGATTCAGAGGCTTTCACTTCGGCCACCAATGACTGCTTTGAGCGACAGTCAACAGTGTTATGCCAATGGCTCTTCTGGAAGTCGCACCACTTCCCGGTATCTTTCTTTGTCTTTTCAGTGTCCTTTTTTGCTTGTGAATTGGACTGGTTGTCCTGATACTGTGCATCTTTGCTCTGTCCTTTGTTCTATGGGTTGGGGCCGCCCTTTCCTAGCTGTTGTTTTGAGGGGTTCCCAGGCCCAAATTGCCGCGTCATTTGTTTGAGCTTTTGCTCGATTTTGACGACATATCGGTAGGCCGCACCTAAGGATGAGATGTCCAGAAATTCCATTTTGGTCTGGATGTATCTATGCGGAGCACCGCGATAGTTGAACACTAGATGTCACTCCGAATCTTTGATACTCAGCTTGGTGCGCAAGGTATGGAAGATATTTGTGAAATCTGGCACTTCTTGGTTTCTTTCTTGCCGCAGTGTGGTCCATTTGGTATACAGGTTGTCATAACTTCCGACATGGTAGTATTGTTCCTTAATAGCATCCCTGAAGGATTCCCAAGTGGCCATGACTGAAAATAATGAGGGTTCCTCTATTTCCTTTTGCTCACAGAAAGTTTCCCACCAATCTTTGACATGGGGAACGACTTTGAGGAGCACAAAAGTAATCTTTTCTCTATTCAAAAAGTTATGGACAAAAAAATACCCTTCTAGTAGATTCAACCACTTGTCTACAACATCTGCATCTATTTGACCTTCAAATATAGGAATATCGAAGTTTATTTGTACCTTGAAGGGGGCGGCGCCTCTGTTCGAAGAAGATGCATCGCCTGTTGATAGCCACCGAAGGATTTGCGCGAAACTATCCATTGTCTCGTTCCTCTGTTGCGTGAGGGATTCCTCAATCAACAGTTTGAAAGGATCTCCTGTCCCATCATCTTTCTTTTCTCCTACCATGAGAGGTCGCTTGGGCATGCGAGAGCTTTCTTCCTCAAGAGAAACAAGCTCGAGACCCAACTCTTTGTACTCCGACCTCGTTGGGGACATGCATTAAGACGACAAGGAGTAGACTACTCTGATACCACTGATCCGGATTTTATGAGCAGAACAAAATGAATATAGATTATTAACAGGTGCTTAACACAAAATAACAGAGATACAGTAAAACTGGTTTTCTATTCGATAATGAAATAAGCTGAAACTGTAAAATGCAACGAAAACAAGCTTGCTGGAATGGTGGTGGCTTATCTCTGAGAAGAGATGTGACAGTTGTGCGCATTCACAAGAATATGATTACAATGAGGCTATGAAGGCATTTTTACAATAAGCATGAATGTCAAAAACCCTAGACATCCAAAAACCTAACCCTAGGAGATGAAGCGCCAAAAGTCATGTGGGCCTCGTTTGGGTAAGTTAGTACATCAACTTCTTGGGGTTATAACTTTTGCATACGATCTCCGTTTTAGGCGTATGATAGCCCGTCGGAAAGGTATCATCGAGGAGATTCATTTTAGGCACAATATTGAAAGAACTTGCCTATTGCAAACCTATTTTCCCAAAAAACATTATTTAGGGCCTCAAAACGGCTCCAGAAGTGAAAACTGCTAAAAATAGTAAATTACCAAAATTGCCAAAAAACTGTTTTTAGCCAGTTGGAAAAGGTGGGTGGCCACCAATATCCATCTGGATCACAACCACAAGGGAGTGGTGCCTCCTACTAACATACCACAAGGGAGTGGTGCCTCCTACTAGCATAATGGTTGATAGGTTGTGGTGTAATATGCTTGTTTTTTGTCCTTCCCCCCTCCTTCGGTGCAAAAATTTAAAAAGTATCTCATTGACAATAATCACAAGTACCTTTTTTGCATGCCTTCCTAAAAAATGCCCATAACTAAGTCATATATGCCTAAAATATGTGCATATTGAAACTATTTCTATGACACAAATACCTCTACATACAACATATAAGCTCAAGTATATCACGATCATTATACTAACATAGTGGCAAGGGAGTGGTGCTTCCGACTAACATAATGGTTGATTGGTTGTGGTGTGAATATGCTCATTGCTCGTCTTTCCCCCCTCCCTCCATGCAAAAATATGTTTTTCCCCTCACTGACACTCCTTAGTACCCTTTTCGCATGCCTTGCTAAAACATGCCCATTACTAAGTTAGATATGCCTAAATCTATGCATATTGGAATTGTTTCCATGACACAAGAACCTTTCTAAACAATAAATTAATCCCACGTTGGTTGAGAGATGTGCCCAAAACAACATACATGCTTCGAGATACCATGATCGTTATGCTAATGGGGGTAGCCATAAGGGCACGGTGCCACCTACTAACACAAAGGTTGATTGATTGCGGTGTTAACATGCTCGTTTCTTGGTCAATCCTCATCCCTTTGTGCCTCTTACTAAGAATATTCCTTAATACCCCTTTCATGTGCCTTCCTAAAAATTGCCCATTACTAAGTTGGATACACCTAAAATATGTGTGTCTTGGAATTGTTTTTATGACACAAATACCTCTCTATACAAAAAAATGATCCCACATTGGTTGAGAGATGTGGCCCACACCACATATAAACTTCAATATACCATGATCTTGATGCCAACGGGGGAAACCACAACGAAGTGGTGTCTCCTATTAACATAATGGTTGATTGGTTGTGGTGTGAATATGCTTGTGCTTGGCATCCCCCCTTCCTCAAGTGGGATATGCCAAAAAATTACGCATCTTGGAATTGTCTCTACAACATAAATACCTCTCTATACAAAAAATTATGCCCAAATTGGTTGAAAGATATGGCCCACAACAACATATAATCTCCAATATACCATGATCCTCATGCCAATGGGCACAACCACAAGGGAGAGGTGTCTCCTACTAACATAATGGTTGATTGTTTGTGAACATAAATACCTCTCTAATTTTGTTAGAGTTGCAAAGATAGTGACACCTCTTGTTAGAGTTGCGGTGTGAATATGCTTGTTGCTTGGCCTTCCCCCCTTCCTCAAGTTGGACATGTCCAAAATTTGTGTGTTTTGGAATTTGATTTTATGACATAAATGCATTTCTATACCAAAAAGTAATCATACATTGGTTGAGAGATGGTGCCCACAACAACATATAAGCTCCAATATACCACGATCCTTATGCCAATGGGTGCAATCACAAGGGAGTGGTGTTGCTTGTCCTTCTCCCTTTCTCTAGTTGGATGCGCCCCAAAATTGCATGTCTTGGAATTTTTTTTACGACATAAATACCTCTATGTACAAAAAATGGATCCCACATTGGTGGTCCACAACAACATATAAAATTTGACATACCATGATCCTTATGCCAATGGGTGCAACCACGAGGGAGGTGGTGCGCCTCCTACTAACATAATCACTGATTGGTTGCGAAGATAAATACATCTCTAATTTTGTTAGAGTTGTGAATATAGTGACACCTCTTGCTAGAGTTGTGGTGTGATAATGCTTATTGCTTGGCCTTCCTTCTTTCCTCAAGTCGAATACATGCAAAAATGGTGTGTCTTGGAATTGTTTTTAAGATATAAATACTTCTCTATACAAAAAAATCAGTCCCACATTGGCTGAGAGATGTGGCACAACAACAAATAAGCTCCAATATACCAGGATCCTTATGCCAATGGGAACAACCAAAAGGAAGTGGTGTTGCTTAGCCTCCCCCCTTCCTCTAGTTGGAAACGCCCAAAAATTGTATCGTGAAATTGTTCTTACGACATAAATACCTCTATGTACAAAAAAGTAATCCCATATTGATTGAGAGAAGTGGGCCACAACAACATATAAGATTCGATATACCACGATCCTTATGCCAATGGGTGCAACCATAAGGGAGGTGGTGCCTCCCATTAACACAATGGTTGATTGGTTGCAAACATAAATACTTTGTTTTGACAAAAACTGGAGGATATTATATTAATAAAAAAAGGGGCGGCCGAAGCATGCGAGAAGTAAATCAAAATTTTATAATCCCAGAGGCATTTTTGTCAATCCAAATAGTCCTGCTACTTTCCTATATACTTCTATGTTTGCCTTTGTTCTACTGCTATTAATTACATTCCAGAATTTGTAAGAGTAAACAAAATAAAAGGCCCCAAAAATACCAATAGTCATGAAGCACATTAGATACATGGTTGCTCGTTGAGATGTTCTTCCTATTCCATTTCCGCTTCATCTGCTTGTTGACTCAGATCAAGTGGAGGCTGAGTCGCTGCTGGTGAAGAGCCACTACTGGATGGATATTCAGCCAAAGTTGGGGGAAACCTTTCCCTCTGGATCTGCATGTGCTCTACTTACATTAGAATAACATCAACTTCGTCATGTTGTTGTTGTAATGCAGTCCGATGTTGCATCAATATGTCGAGAATCTGGGATACCCACGCTGAGAGGGAATGATAATCTAATTGAAGTTGGTGAATCTCCTGTTCCAAGGTCTCAAGAGGGAATTCTTGTTCCCGAGAACGTGAATGGCGACGTGACATCTTAACCATATGAAATATCTGAACTATTACACCAAAATTCAAGTGATATGGAATGCAAGTTATCTTGAATGGGAAACCTTCAACAACATTCACCATGTTGTCCCAACTGTTTTGCAAGAACGAAGAGCTAAATATCCAATTGTCTTTCTCAGTGCTCTGCGCCACCTTCCTTTGACTAATACTTTTTTTTTCACACAAACTGGGAGATTTGTATTAATACAAAAAGGCGTGGCCAGAGCCACAGAGTACAAATAGAGACATCAAAATTTCAAAATTATGGCTTTAACAGAGCTTCATCCTGCCTATTGTTTTTGTGCCTATAGACTTTGTCACATTCTTACTATTACATCTAAATTTGGCTACATAGATATGACAAAATTACATATTGAGAATTTAAAACATACACTTGCTATGTGTCACTTCTTTGATGCTTCACGAGGTTTCTCTGGATGTTCTTGTTCCTCCTCTACTTCCACTAGCACGTTCAGATCTGGTAAAATTCCAACTTCTTCTTCCTCGCCTTCTATTGACCTTGCATCTGAGCTCAAATTACCAGGTTCCTCAATCCTTTGAGCGGTATGTTATTGAAGAGAGATAATTTGGCGACGCAAGAAATCTACTTCATCATGAAGTTGGTTGATGAGAGCACGATGCTGCCTGAGAGTATCAAGTGTGAATGTTGTTGTAAAGATGAGGAAATTGACTATAATGGCCAATCTTTGTCTTTCTTCATTACTTTCCTCCAATTCGTCGTCAACTTTGTCTGTCAAATCCCTATTGTCCATCTTTACTTCCTTGTCCAAGAGAATTCGCAATGAGCTATCTTTCAAATTGGGGGTGGGATAGTCCAGGAGCTTGAGAGACTTCTCCAATGATTCTACTGAATTGTTGTTTGAGCCAGGATTTCCTTCTTCAAGGTCTCGCACCCTATTATATCTACTTGTTGCAGTATCCAAATGTGATGACAAATCTTGGGTTTTCATAGATGAACCATACTTATCAGAGGTTAGGCTACCCAAACAATTCCAACACTGGCTCCAAGACCAAATATGGAGAGGGTCGGGAGGAGCAATGATCTCAAAATCAAATTGAAGAGCGAATTTATCACATACCTGGTATCTCATGCCCGAGATAACCATCGCAGACTGGCCATGCATCTCCCACGTACAACTGATGAAATCCTCCTTAATTTGGTTGAGGAGACGTACATCTCTTGCCTCCCCACCTTAATGAACATTCCTCTCCCTTGCGCTAGAGCCATCATAACCAGAGTGTTCACAAGCTTCCCACGTACAAGATCCATCCTAAGAGGTATCTCACCACGCGCTGACTATACCAATTCAAATTTAAAATTACTGTTCCTAGGCTTCTAATGGAGTTGTTCGCGTTATATGTTGCATTTGTCCCTTCCACACATCGAGGAGGATGTACCACATGCCCAATCCATCTTTGGCACTTGTGCATTTCAAACTTTATGGAGGGGGAACCACCAACACCTTACCATTCACCCCTGTGTGACCAGGGGCTATCCCAATTGCTTTGTTTGCTAAAGAGTCTGCCACCGAGTTATGACGACGAAGGATGTGAAAGAAATGGGACTGAATACCTTGCTAACAGTGTTTAACATGTTCCACGAGATTATCTATGATTGTTTCTTTTGGAGGGGGGGTCTTAATGAAATAACAAATACTATTTTTGGAATCACCAACTATATTTAGCTTAGAAATATTTCTTTTTTTTGCCAATTGTATACCCATAAGCATGGCATAAGTTTCTTCTTTATTATTGGTTGTGGCTCTTGGATTCCAAGAATACGCCATTATTTGATTTCTTCAAGGGTCAAAGAGCACCCCTCCCGCACTTGCCTCCCCGTCCTCCAACTAATACTTAACGATAATTGCAAACCCAATTGGAATAATGTTGCCTTATGCCCACCTCATATCAACTGTCCTAGATTCCTGTGAATCTACAAATTGATTGTAGGCTTTACCTCCTTAAGCAATTGACTTATGCCTCCGATATCTTTTCTTGATTGCAAGCTCCCAATGACTACTACTCTGCAACTGGCTTCAAACGGAAATGACTCTAGACTGGCTTTAAACCACATAGGCCATCCAAAGCACTGAATATATCCATTCATCGTCACGACTCTAAGACAAAATTCATGGAAAAGTACCATTCCAACACTATTTAATTGAACTCAAATACACAATAGGGAACCCATCATCTACCATGATTGCTTTCAGGTGAGAGGGACCTCTGAATTCTGAGGCCGATTTTGAATTCATTGCATCCTCAAATCCATTGAACATAACTAACCTGTATCTTGTCCCACTAATCCCACCTTGCATGTGCAGAGAATACGCCCAGGTGATATAAGGGATGCTTCCCATGGATTCAAGGTATGAGACTGGGGTGATCTTCCATGTGGTGACGTCTAAGGTATCATGGGAACGAGACACTCCTGAGGCTTGCATTTGATCGATTGAGACTCACATTAATTAAGGGATTTGGTGATATGACACGTTTCCATTAATATTAGTGACCCCTTTTGGAAGTTGACTCCTAAATTGGCTTGGAAATAAACCCAAGAGTTATTTTCTCTTTTGACATGCCTAAATGTAACATTTGTGATACCATTTAACTCGTAGGCAATCTCTTTGAAAACGATGCTAGGATGAATATTCTTAGGAGGAACTCCAATGATCATCCCTCGAATGATATTCATGGAATCTCCAATGTTGAATAGGGGTTGGATCGCTAACTCTTTGACTAATTATACCCCCTTAAAAAGAGCATATTCTTTTGCTTGATTGTTGGATGCAATTCCCAAGCTCCAAGCATAGGATATTACCTTATTCCCCCTAGGATCAAGAATGACCCCTCCCGCACCTGCCATCCTCGATTGCGAACATAAATACTTAGAGTTTCTTTACACAAAAAATTAATCCCATATTGGTTGAGAGATGTGGCCCACAACAACATATAAGGTCCAATATACCATGATTGTAATGTTCCCAAGCCATTTTTTTTTCTCGCTTGGAACACTAACTGACCACTAATTATCTTATGTTTGAGTGTCTTCTTGCATGTTAACTTCTTAAGTTCGGCCTTAGGGTTTATATTCAGTTATCAAGCATAGATCTGACGATATATTCAATGGAAACACAAGATATGACTAGTACACAAGATATGGAACCAAACAAGATAGATCTGACCTTTATTAATATGATAAGCAAGAACCTGATACAAAGAGGATGTAGATCTGGAATAACATCAGATAGCTCCAGTAAATAAGATACGAGCTGCTACAAAATGCTCCCGACAAGAAGATATAAGCCTCCGAAGGCTGAATACAAAATGAAGATCAATATAGAAGAACCAGGGTCAAGTCCAAACCCCTGTGGCTAATGGCATGTCCTCCTGTAGAACTGAGAAGACCAATAATTCGGCCCAACTGAAGGAAGTCTCCAAATGACTCCAAAATCCGTAGAATGATAGATCAAGGTGCTAGAACCCCCCTCCTGGAGTCTCAGGGCCAGATGCTAAGAGATATCCCTCCAACTGTTGAACCCTCCAATAAAGCTGCGCCCTCCTTAAGCCTGTCAATGTCCAATAATTCGGCCCTGATGAAGGATCCCTCCAAATACCCTGAAACTCACTAGAAAGGTAGATCAAGACACTGCAAGTCACTGGGTGAAGTCTCAGGACCAGATCTGAAGTATAACCCCTCCAAACTGAGTAGATCTGAATATCACTAACACCCTCCTTCTCTCCAAATCGTGCCACTGCTCTAAGAAATCAACTAGTAGGAATAACCCTCTCCAAAAGCACTAAAATGATAGATCGAGGACCTTCAAAAAAAACCCAGGTGTTCAAATATCCAAAAGCCCTCTCAGACCTTTGGATCGAACCCTCCTCCAAAGAATGATGCACCCCCCTACTGGAAACCCTCAAGGGTACGACCTGCTGTTCTCTTGGATGAGTGATAGTACCTGTGAATGCTGCAGAATGGTGTGGGTGGAGTATTGCATCCCCGAGACCAAAGCTTGGAACAAGATGGGTGGAATCTTTCACCACCGAGTTGTTCTCTAGGGTTTATATTCTCAAAACCCTCAAAACTGCGAACTCAAGAGCCCAATAGCAAAATGCATAATAATCCAAGATGCATGAGAGGTGCGCTATAGGCTTCCCTTTATACCTCTTTTTATTCTTCTGTTGAGTTAAGTTAGAGTTAAGTTAACCCTTAGGTTCAACTCCTAACTCAACCTCAAGCGCTCTAATCCTCCAGTGAGTTACTTTTTACCTTTTCAAGTCAACTTCAAATTATAACATTGAGTTTAACTGACTTTTCCCCATGCTGCATGAGACTATAGTCTAGTGGGGATGACTAAACTACTGAGTCTCTCCAAACCTCTTCATCAAGAGGTGGGGGACATTACAATGATCCTTATGCCAATGGGTGCAATGATTTGATATGTCTAAAAATTGTGGATCTTGAAATTGTCCTCTTTATACAAAAACTTAATCCCTCATCGATTGAGAGACACAGCCCACAACAACACATAAGCTCCAATATATTTTTACAACATAAATACCTCTCTCTATAAAAAATTAATCCCTCATTGGTTGAGAGATGCAACCCACAACAACATATAAGCTCCAATACCATGATTCTTATGTCAATAAGTGTATTCACAAAAAATGACCATAGTCTAAACGTTATGTCGCCGGATTCCAACGAAAAAAGCCACCAAAATGTAGAACAATTAAACAAAGCCAAAACAATAATATCCAAACTAATATAATATATTAGTTAATTAATTGCAAGCATAAGTCTCTCTCCAAGTTTGTTAGAGAGTTGTCACTAATTGTGAACATAGTGAGCGCTCTCTCACCCGGTTCCCCTGGTGCAAACATGGAGGAAAATAAATGTAAGTGCCGGAGTACCAACAGAGTATCCATATCCGTACCATATTTGAAGCTTTGTTTTGTCGAATGGTGAAATTGAATAGGACGAAAGATACCAGAATGCGGGCCGCTGAAGACATGAATTGCAGGCTTCTCATGATTGTTGTTGATGATGATGGCGTGCGAGGAGCCGTTGAGGAATAAGTTTGTCAGGGTTTTCTAATATTATTTTCCACAGAGACTCGGCCGAATATTCGGAAAGCAAGGTGAGTTTCCCACCTTTAGATTCTTATTTTGAAACACACTTGTTCTTTAAAATGGGCAATGAACAGCAATCAAATCGATAATTGAATAGAAATCAGGACTTCTCAGGAGTTGCTCTTCAACTGTCTATCATTAAGGCAATCGGTATACAAAACGTGCTCTATATTGAAGCCTTTACCGCCCTCGGGGTTTGAATGACCAATATTAGTTTTTGAAGGGTTTAAAAGGGATAACCGGTGAGAGATAGGTATTTTTAAATCACCAGGGTTTGAATGGCCGAAATTACCCACGGTACACGGTAGCCTTCCTGCCCTTTTCACTCGTTTAGGCTACCTGTAATCTATGTTACCAGAGACCTGACCAGGAGACTCGTTTCTCGTTATAGGTTGTTCACGTTCGCGATCCCTGGCAACCGTTTTTCATTCTGTTATCTTTCCCGTTACTGGAAATACAACACGCAAGAGTTTGCAGATAATAATCACAGTTGATATTGAATAGAACAAATTACACCAACAGATCTTTTTTCACCGGTGAGGTTGACAGAGTATTGAACTGTCCACCAGGGTTCCATCTGCCATGCCCCGCCCTAATGGCTGTCAAAAAGGGATGAGGCTGGGTACAAGTCTTTGGTGAATTTGGCAGAATAGATACCCATTAGACTCGACAACTAAGCCGAAGTATGTGTTAAGCGGTGCAGCCTCCAACCTCGTAGCTTGATTCTCTAAGCATTTTTCAAAACGAAGAATAAATTTATTCTTAAATTCAGAATAGAACTTGATTTGACCTACCCAAGTTCTGCAGAGAAATTGCATCTATCTTTACAAATGACCAAAAGCATCAACAGAATGGATGAAGATTGAAGATATGACTGTACATAAAAATTAGATGCCTGTGGAATCATCAGTCTGATCACTTTGTAGTACAACTATAATGCAAAGTGTAGAGCTAAGAACAGGCCAAAGGTTATACTATATAGAATGTAGAATGCCCAGTGCACTTTGTAGATATTATGTATTAGAACAGAAATAAGTAGACAAACTGCACCCTATGAAGGCACGCATGGACCTAATGTTTTATATGACACTGTTGATGGCCATATCAAACTTGCAAGTCAACCATTGAACAACTATAATTCACTTAGTTCCTGCTGGATATTAGACAGGGTAAAAAGCTCTGACTCGTGTTTTACCAGCTTAGAAATATGCATTTCAGGTCATTAGCAGCACCGGACTCTTCTTAAGAGATAATATGCTAAAAGTTTGTCAGATATATGACTTCCTGACCGACATCACAATTGAGAAATTCTACTTGGAAAATGAAATTACTACTTCCTTTTCGTTTTGTAAAGTATCTATCTTCATTGCTATTAAAGTTCAAGTTTTGATCTTAGTCACTTTTACATGGCATCCCCTTCCCCTCCTATTGTAAAGTATCTATCTTCATTGCTATTAAAGTTCAAGTTTTGATCTTAGTCACTTTTACATAATCTATAACTGCATCCCCTTCCTCTCCTATAACTGCAAATAAGAATTGAATTTTTTTTCTAGGTTACATTGCCTTGGGAAAACTCCCTAATACTTCCCCTCATTTTGAGGACCCTTATTTTGAGGATGGTACCCAGGGTAAACCCTAAAATCTTCAGGGCACAAGGCCGGTCAACAATATGGCTCAAAGCCAACAATATACCCATTATGAACTCAACATGTCACTTTTGGGAAATTTGAAGTTGGGTGGGGAAGATACACATTCCTGTTGAAATATTGTAACTTTGAAGAATATTCTAATTATATTTGAGTTATTATCTTATAAATCAAATCCCCTTTTGTGGATTGATCATGTCAGGTCTTGTATAAGACCAAATCCCCTCTTGTGGATTGGTCAAACCATATTTATATGGTGGTATTTGTAAAGTCGGCCCCTAGGGTTTATAAAGTGGTTTTAACCACTCTTGGAAGAAGTCGGCCCTACTAAGTGAAGAGACATAACCCCAACACCTCCTCAACTAGTATTTATAAGTGAGGATGGCGCCTCACTTGTTCACTCACTCACTCACACTTCCGCTGCGCATCTTTTGAAGGAAGCTGCAGTTGCAGGAGGAAGGAGAAGAGAGGCGCATGCTCAGTCCTAGTTTATTCTTGGTGGTTTGGTCTTAGTCTTGGCAATCTATTATTGAGGAAGTTTTTGCTGGGTTTTCTTCCCCATGAGGGTTTCTTAGGATAAAATGCTGTGTACCTTGTGATTGTGTTTCTTTCAATAATCCTCTTTATGTTGTTGTTTTGGAATTGCATTGAATGCTCTAGTAAATTGAAAATAACGTAATAACAACATTAAATTTAACAATTCCTCCCAACCACCTAAAATAAACCCAATTGACTAAGAATTGAATTTTACTAGAAAAGTAAATTTGATTTGGTGCCTATTGTGTTTGCAACATTTCCGCTGCTGACTTAATACTTATAATTCTTTGTGTAAAAGGGTATATTTTCATCGCTATCAAAATACAAACTTTAATCTCAGTACCTTTTACATGGAATCCTCTCCCCTCTTTTTTCTTCTCAATGCAAGCTGAACTTCATATACTTTTTTAACAATGTTTGTATTTTCACGTTCAAGCGACTCTTATAGGAAGGTCAGTAGGTGGGATGCATATATTCTGCAAATGCCGCCTTCTCCTCACAGGCTATCTTTTTGGATGGTACATTTTCCAGAATTTCCAATCGATTGGTTCTGTATGATACAACCTTTCATAGGAAGACGAAGATCACTATAATTTGATTTTGAGCTGGGTAGGCTTAGGAATCAAAATGTAAATAGCTTAAAATATGTTAAAGATATAACTTTAGAAGTGATTCTGTACGTCTTCAAATACGTTTAAACATAAAATATAGCTTAATATCAGATAAAAGAAGGGGGATTTTCATAAGAGGAAGGAGCCATATTAGATACTAATTGGTGAGTTTTACCCACATAACAGCAACTGCCTTACTCATTTTGAGGATTTTTAGAGCACAAATGTGAGGCAAAATACCGAGAAGAAATTAGCATTAAATTTACTTGATTTCATATTGCACACTGCACAGTATCATATATTTGCCTTACTCATTTTTCAGGATTTTTAGAGCACAAATGTGAGTCAAAATACTGAGAAGAAATTAGCATTAAATTTACTTGATTTTATATTGCACAGTATCATATATTTACAGTATATAAATTTGTTTTTGAATTTGGCTGCTGACGATAAGAAAAGATTTCCAGAAAATAGATCAACCTAGGATGGCCTTACACATTTTTCAGGATTTTTAGAGCACAAATGTGAGACATACTGAGAAGAAATTAGCATTAAATTTACTTGATTTCATATTGTATCATATATTTACAGTATATAAATTTGTTTTTGAATCTGGCTGCTGAGGGTAATAATAGATTTCCAGTCAAAAATAGATCAACCTAGGATGGCCAAATCTTCTCTCAAATTTTCTACCCTATCTTCTCTTAACGCTACTTCTAGTATTAGCAAAATTGGGTGCCAATCTAAATGCCTTAGAATGCTTGGTACTTTGGAATTGTTTTTTTTCCTTTCCATTCAACATATTTGGGATTGGCTATAAATATCAGTGTTACAAGAATCGGACCGGAACCGGCAAAACCGGCTGGTCCAACCGGTTCCAGACCCAAACCGGTTCAAACCGGCCTCACGAACCGCTTTTGACCGGTTCCGTACGGAACCGGGTTTTTTCCTTGAACCGGCCGGTTCCGTATGGAATCGGTTTTTTCTGCTAAGGAGGCCCGCAGACGCAAAAGTAAGATAATTTTTTATTTTTTTTAAAAAATTAGGGTTGGGGCCAAGCATGGGAAGCTTCTAGAATTGTCTAGAGCCCCTAATGAACCTATAAAGCCAACCCCACCCCCTCTCTTTCACTCACACTACTCATTTGGCTTCTCTTGAGTTTTTGAGCTAAGAGTTTTTCTTGAGTTTTAGAGAGTTGATTGTAGGGCTGAGTTGGAGAGGTTGCTAGCTTGCTTTGGAGAGGTGATTGGTGGGCTCATTTGAAGAGTTATTTTGCCTCTTTTCTTGAGGTTTATTTAGAGAGTTATTTTGCCGAATTTGGGAGCATATTTGGAGCTATTTTGGAGCATATTTCTTGGACAACTTTGGAGCTTATTTCTTGAGCAAATTTGGAGCTTGTTTTCAAGGTATGTAACTATGCACTTACTTCCCTTAAAAATGTTGTTTTTTTATACAAAAAAAATATTGTTGTTTTCAACTTTTTTCCTAGCCTCTAGCCTCTAGCAATTAAAATTTAGAAGTTAAAACTTAAAACACACAGGGTTTTTATTTGCAGATTTTTATTTGTTTCCATGGCTCCTAAAGAGAAGAAGGATCCAGCATGGCTTCATTGCCAATTGATTGATGGGTCAATGGTTTGTAATTATTGCAAAAAGGAGGTTGTTGGGGGGGGTATTCATAGGATCAAACAACATCTAACCAATGCAAGGGGGAATATAAAACCATGCTTGGCAGTTCCTGATGAACTAAAAGCTGAGATGATGGGCCTTCTTGAAGGCTATCAAGCAGATAAAACCAAGAATAGAAAGATTCAAAAAGAGGTGGGGAGAAGTAGTGGTGGAACTAAAACTAGATTTGATAGTGATCCTCAAGATAGAATGCCTAGTTTTGAGGAATCCTCTGCTTTCCCAATCCCTGGGTATGATCCTTATTCCAATCCTAGGGAAGAAGTAGAACATGTTGGTGGAAGTGGTGCTGGTGCATCAGGATCCAAAAGGCCTCGTGGTAACCTTGACTAATTTTTTTTACCCCGCACTACCCCTGGTTCTCAACCCACCATTGATGCCAAATGGAAGAAGATAGAAAAGGAGGCTGCTTGGGAATGCATTGCTAGGTGGTGGTATGATGCAGACATACCTTTCAATGCTGCAAGGTCTGTTTATTACCAACCTATGTTGGATGCTGTAGCTTCATGTGGGTCGGGCTTCAAGCGACCTAGTTATGAGGATATTAGGGGGAATCTGTTAAAAAATGAAGTTGAAAGAGTAAAGGAATACCTCACAGAGTTCAAGGAGTCATGGTCTAAAACAGGGTGCACAATCATGTCTGATGGATGGACTGATCAGCGATCCCGCACCATTCTTAACTTTCTTATTGCTTGCCCTAAAGGAACCATGTTCCTTAAATCAGTGGATGCATCTGATCAAGTGAAAGATGCAAATTTACTATTTCGTCTTTTGGATGAAGTAGTTGAGGAGGTGGGGGTGCAGAATGTTGTACAGGTTATCACAGATAATGCCACAAATTATGTTGCAGCTGGAAAGATGTTAGAGGAGAAGCATCGTACCA
>JASDQU010014977.1:704-11707 GCA_032191745.1 Picea mariana
ATGCTAGTTGATCTAGTGAATGTTGTCCGATCCACATTGGGTCTGTGTGGTGCCGGCCGATGGCCCAGAGCTGGGCTAAGAGACTTTTCTTGGTTACTATGATATTCATATACATGAAGAAGCAGCTAATCATTGCCAATGTTCATGATCTTCCCAAGAAGGTGATCTACAGGAGAAGGTGACCACGCAATCCATAGCCCGACTTCTGACCAAAAACTCTCCTCAAGGGCGCAAATCTGAACAGGGGCGCACCATTAGTTTGGGTGACCAAGCAAATGGGGATCCAAACCGGGGTGTCGCGAGAGTGGCCAGGAGGTTTTGGCGATCTCAGAGTGACCTCCAGGGATTAGTGGGAGAAGCCCAGTGCAACCATGGAAGAGGGTGCACTCACTTCATTCCCACAAAGAAGAAACCAGTAAGGGCACAAACCCCAGTTGGTGCGCCCTCCCTTCCGCCTCATAAAAATCGAAGGAAAAGATTTTCTCCCTGAGAGAGTGGCTAGCTAATGAGATAAGCTTTCTCTCAGAGGTGGAAGCATGGAAAACAGAGTCACCAGGAGGCAACCATGAAGGAAGGCACACTGGTTATTATTCAAAAAACCCTAAAAACGAAATTGTCGTGAATGTAAAATGCAAACTTAGAAAAGAAAACAACCAAGACACATAGCTTCAGAAGAAAAGTTAAGAATGCTTTATTTTAGTCTCGATTCACCTTATATACCAACAGAACCATTTATTTTACATATATTTAATTCATCATCAAAAGGTGAAGAAGTGTTGCGCCTAGGCAATTGACTTGTGTGCCCCAGGTGGGCGTTCCCCTAGGTGGCCTCCTTGGCCCAATTCCTCCCTATTTAGATCTAGAAGCGTCTCGACTTCCATGAGAAGATGCATAAACTTGTTGTGAAATACATCAGTTGTGATCCACTTTTCCTGAGCTGGAGTTTGTCCTTGGTGGGCTACCAGATATGAAGTGTAAGTCTGGTGTCTTGTAGAGCGACTTTGAGTGTCCAGTATAGTGTCTTTGGCCAATGGGAGTTGGAAATCGGGAATGTTGTCCACTGAATGAGTGATGGTGACTGGTTCTTCCAAGAGGGAAGGCTCAAACAACTTTAAGTGATTTACATTAATGACATTGTGGATTCCCAGTTGTGGTGGCAGGTCCAACCTATATGCATTTTCTCTAATCTTGTCGAGTATTGTATACAAACCATATGTGATTGGAATAAGCTTTTGATGGTGGCCTTTGAAGCCATTCTTATCCAAGTGTAACCAGACTTGATCCCTTGGTTGAAAGGACATGAAGGTTCTTTGTTTGTCATGGCACTGCTTGGCATGATCTTCGGCTTCTTTTAGTGTTGATGTGACGACACTATGACATTGTGAAATTTGTTGGAGAAATCGTTGAGCTGACAGTTGTTCCTGCTATTGATGGAAGGTACCTTGAGGATCCCAAGTGAGTGGGAGCTCGTTTGCAGATGTTGGTTGGAAGCCCAAGCAGAATTCAAAAGGTGAAAATCCTGTAGAAGAATCTGTTTCCTTGTTGTAGCTATGCTGGAGAATGTGAAAGTAATTGTCCCATTGTTTGTTGTGCCCAAAGTGAGTTTGGAGAGCATGCACCAAGACTCTATTGAAAACCTCTGTTTTTCCATCCATTTGAGGATGGAATGTAGTAGAAAACGTGAGGTGGAACCCCAATAATGCCCATATAGTCTTCCAAAATGTACTAAGGAAGCGAGAATCTCTGTCTGAGATGATACTGCTTGGGAGGCCAAAATGAGGCTAGACATGGCAGAAGTGGAGTTCCACTATTTTCGATGTTGTAGTAGTCTTTGTGCATGGAATAAAAAGTTCCATTTTGTTGAAGCATCATACCACTACCCAGATTGCATCATGTTTCTTTTGGAATGTTGGAAGTCCACTGAGGAAGTCCATTGAGATTGACTCCCAAGGATGATAAGGAAGTGACAGTGGTTGATACAACCCATGCTTCCGGTTGGATGGCTTGGATTGTGAGCATAAGGCATAAGCTCTGATAAATTTTTCAACTTGAGGCTACATGGAAGGCCAATGAAAATGGCGTTGCATATGTTGGGTGGTCTTTGTGGTCCCGAAGTGGCCCCCATAGGATGAAACATGCACGTCCCTAATGAGAAAGAGGTGGTCTTCTGAGTGTGGAACACATAGAAAATTCAACTTATATAGCCACCCATCTGAATAGCGTAGTCTAGGAAGGGGGTCTTATTGATCACTGTGAGACTTTGCAAAGCTTCCCAAATTTATCGAAAGCCGGTGTCGGTAGCATATTGATCTTTCCATGTGTCATAAGTAGCACAACGTACTTCTAGAATGGAAAGAACTGGAGTGGGAGGTCGACTTAGAAAATCAACCATTTTATTAGAAGTGTCTTTCTTATATTTGATGACTAAGTGAAATTGTTGAATGTAGGAGGCCCATTTAAGGTGACTTTGTTCCTGAATATTCGATTGAGAGTTGATGAAAATCAAAGGGTGGTCGTCGGTATGCAGAATGGTTTCTTTACCTAACAAATAATGCCTCCATTGTTCGAGCGCTTGCACCAAACTATAAAATTCCTTGTCATAGGTACTACAATTTTTCTTTTCCTTGGACAGGGTTTCAGAGTGGTTAGCAATGGGGTGTCCTCCCTGTTTAAGTACGGCACCAATAGCATATTGTGAGGCATCAGACTCAATCTCAAAGGGTTGGGAGAGGTCTGGCAGATGTAAAACAAGGGATGAGTAGAGGGAGTCTTTGAGCTAAACAAAGTGAGTAGTTTCTTCTTTGGTCTAGATGAAAGTAGAAGAAGTATGTGACATCCCCAAAAATAATTTTTTTTTTTTAAGTTTGAGATTTCTTAGGAAAATTATTATGTTTTTGGTAAATTCGAAATTGGAAAATTTTTGCCATTTTTGGCAATTACGAATTCCGAATTTAATTAATTGTAATTAATGATTATGAATGTTGGGCAGAGACCCAACTAACTTCTTGACTATGACACTTATATGAAACAGAATATGTTATAATTATTGTTGGAAGACAAATGGAACATTCATGTTGAAATTAACTAACCATAACTCCATGAGTGGGGAACATGTTGGAACTACCTCAGGGCTGATTGTTACAAGTGGAAAATGAGGAATTTGGCCATTGGCAGCCCCTGAAAATCATGGATTTAGAAATCTACGAAAATTCCCAAGGGAGGGAAAAGACCTAGGCAAAAATAATTTTGGATATATAGCATATGTGAGGAGGCAGGACGTTGCCTAGTATGCAGGGAAAAATATTACTGATTACTTGTTGTTATGAACACTACTTGCTGAGTGTGAGGCAATGAGAAGATTACTGAAGTTGAAAGGCATTTACTGAGGAGGATTTCCAAGTTATCCCTCATGGATTCATGGTCAGGCTAGGGGGTGAACAGGATACGTGATTTGACTTCCCTATTTTATGGTTGGGAGGAACGTGGTTGTTCCCTTTGTTGTTCCATTATTTATTCATATATGTTCCTCTACTTTACATCTTGTTATGTCTGTACTATTGAAATGATTACACACTCCTCTATTTCTAAATGGACACCCTATTGTTCATATGTGAATAGATGGTGTTAGTCTCCAATTTTGACCATATTTTTGCCTATATCATGTCAGATATACTCCCATTCCATATCCAGTATCATTCCTTTCTGGCCTTACCTTGATACATTTCACATCATTTTGCCCTAAATGGAGCTATTCAAGGTATTCATATGATTTAAGTTATTTTTAATGTATTTTGATACTTTAAATTGATATTGATACTAACGTAGCATGAGTTAGGTACTTGTCTCCTTGAAACAGATTTATCAGTACCAGGTACCGACTTGCACTTAGTGGAGATGTCAAAGCTTTGCACGTTATTGCCAGATTGGAATGACAGTTCCGATTCATATGGCTGATCGAGTTATAGCTCAGATTTCAAATCTCGAATTTAAGCTCAAAAGAACAGAATGTGATGACTCAAAGCGGAATTATAGAATTGTTTGTTATTATTCTTATTTATATTTTATAGTTCACGCTCATGAAGCTGTGAACTTAGTCTTAACGAACTTTGAGTCATTTTCGGATCTAAGATTCGCTTAATTAAATGTACCTATGTCCAAGTCTATTTTTGGGGATTCACGACTGTAGATGTAGAGAAGATATATATAAACTCAGATCTCTCTCTCAAGAAACATGTTTTGATATATTATGTTATGCGATATTGCTGATAATACAATTTATGTGCGTTATATCATCTTTTCTGTTAAATGACTTGTGTTTATTTTCAAATTATGGAGCATGAGGAATGATGCAATTATGCATGGAGTGATTTGATTTAGTTTTGGTTTCGTTTTAGAGCGATTTCACCTCTTGGTTGGGCTCGCCAACAGGTTCAATTCGCTTTCTCTTTTTTATAGTGTAGTTCGTTCGTTTCCATATTTAGAATCTGTGTGTGGATTATTTTTAACTTGAACTATTCTGATAATTTCTCACTTGAATCATTTTTGTTTAGTTCATTCTTAGTTCAGTATTATCTCGTGGATCATTGAATATTGGAATGAGTTTCTTACCAGTTGTGGAATTCGATTGCTCTCTTAAATTAGTTTAGATTTACTCTGTTCTCAAGTCTCTAGTTTAATCATGATTTGAAGTTAGTTTGAATTTAGATTTACTCTGTTTTTAGGGTAGTTCACTTGTGGTTTGGTTAAAGGAAACTTCCTATATTTGTAGGGTAAAACAGGACATTGATTAGTTTCACTTTTGTTAGATTTAGAATTGCTTGGTATTTAGATTAAATAGAAGGTTTTTAAAATGTTCTTTCTTGTATGGTCAAGATAGATGTTTTGATGATTAGGTGTTTAGTTAATGGTAGATAGCATTGGATGATTTATTTGGATTAGGAATAGAAATACATTTGCTTAACTTATAATTGTTCCCGTTGATTAATTAGACAAGATATGATCAATTTTAAGATAATCATTAGGATTCAATTTATAAAAGTTTATGTTTTCTTCTTAGAATAACATTTAGGTAGAAGTTAGAATCTTACCAGCACATATAGTGTAGCAGCTCTAAGTTTACTTACCTTGGTTTGACAATTTAGTGTTTTCAGGTAATTAAAATCATTAATACAGAAGCCTGACATTTTTGGTGCCATTGTCAGAGAGTTGTTTAGAAGGTAAGTTAGATAATTGATTTGGTTATTTTTAAATGCATTTGGTTTGGTGTGCTATGTTTAGCAGGTTGACGAAAGAGGAGCTGTGAGACAAGGGGTAAGAACCTACGCACTTGTTATCACAGGTTCCTCTGAAACCCAATCTTAGTCTTTATTTTATCTAGTATGTTTTCATGAGAAATAAAGATCATAGAGGTAGATTTAGGGGGAACTCAAAACAACAAAAAGAAGAAACCTCCACCCAAAAAGCAATAGAGACTAAGACTGGAACTCTGGCTGAGGAAACTATAGAGAAAAACATAGAATCAGGAATAAAACAAACTGAAATTGGATTGGAAGGGGATAATACCACACGAGAAGAACTTAAACCATTTATCATTTCGCCTCCAAAAATAGGAAACACTACATACCAACAAATTCAAATTCCTGGTGATCCAAACTCAGTCGACATAGTTAATCCAGAAAAAGTGAAAACTATTTTCGGGAACCCTGACACTATAACAACTACAACTGTTGAATCAAAGGTAATAGGATCCTCAAAAGAGCCAATAGGAGATAGTTATTCTGTCAAAAAGAATCCAGAGAGGTGGGATTTTACACCCTCAACAAAGAAAGATCGGATTGCATATACAATTTTTGATAATCCTTTTAACATGACAGAAAGAGAAAGAGGGAGAGAATTGGAGAGAAGAGAAAGGGAAATGGATAGAAGAGATAGGGAAGAAATTCATGTTGAACATGAAGAAGAAGAACAAGTAGACACTGAGCCAAGACCAGAAACCACCTTTGGGTTTCCAATTTTGGATTTGGTCCAAAATGTTAATATGAAAAATATCCCACCTTCGGCACTACCAACCTTTTATGGGAGAAGTAGTGAAGACCCAGATGTCTTTCTTTTTGAATTTGATACCCTGTGCAGGAGTTATAATTATCTCCAGGATGCACATAAGCTGAAGTTGTTTCCTGCTACCCTAAAGGATTCTGCATTACGCAGGTTCATGAGTTTAGGAGAGTATAGCATTAGATCTTGGGAAGATATGAAGACAAGATTTTTAAAGAAGTACCAAGACTATTGTAGACCCAAGGATTCTTGAAATGATATTTTTAAGATGCAACAGCAATATGATGAGAGCCTTGAAGATTTCTTAGAAAGGTTTACATATACTCTTCACAAATCCAAATATAATGGTCTCCGAGATGAAGTAATCAAGACTCTTTTCTTAAAAGGGGTTTTAGATGAATACATTGACACTCTCAACTTAATGGCTTCAAGAGACATTTATCAGAAAGACTTTGAAGCACTCAGTGAACTATGTAGAACTTATTCGAGAAGTAGGAGGAAAATGGTAAAATGCGTGAGAGAACCTGTCAACAAAAACACCAAAGTACCCACATCTAGTGGAGTTACTAGAATTGAACTGGGAAACCTTTTGGAAAATTTTAAAACAGATATTTTAGGAACAATTGGCTCTCAGTTAGACACTCTGAAGATTAAGAAAAAGAAGGAAGAGGAAAACCCTGTATTAAGCATATTCTGCCCGAAATGTAGAAAAAGGCATCCTTTATGGGAATGTCCTTTGGACAATGTTTCTGTATGTGCAATTTGTACTAAAAATCATAAAACAGAAGATTGTGCATCCTTACCAAGACTGGAAGCTATATACAAGGGAGGGGAAGCTCCAGGAGCTTCATCTGCACCTAAGAGGCCTTGGCAACCTAGGAACCCGAATATGTATCAAGAACCATCCCCACAACCTTCCGACTATTATCCACCTTTTCCTCAACAGCAACAACACCCATGGAACTATCCAAATTGGCCACCACAAAATGTTCCTACTCAACCTTGGTATCAGGGATGGAGAGAACATAATTATGGAAATAATCAACAATAACATGCGGTACCAATTCCTCAGAATCCATGTACTCAATACCCTACAAACATGCATCAGTTATTGCCTGGATTTACTCCACCTCCTCTACCACCTATTCAACAAACTCCTTCGTAGCCTCATAATCCACCTCGACCCACCATATTATCCGCACAACCCATTCCAAATCCTAATAACAGACCACCTCTGTCACTCCATAATGCGGATTTTCAAAACTTCCCAGCTTACACCATAAACCCCATTTCCATACAAAAAATACAGTTGAGATCTGGGAAAACTTTAAATAAAACTCAACCTGTAAAAAGAACAACACCGAAGGTAATTATCCAAGAACATGAAGAAGAACCTATAGATGATTTATCAGACGAAGTATCTTTAAAAGATGTCATCATTCCAAAGAATAAAGTATCTAAATCACAGAAAAACATACAAACTCAGGTTCTGCGAACACCTCCTTTTCTTGAGAGGTTGCCTATTGAAAAACCAATTGCTCAATCTGAGTTTGACATCATGAATGAACTAAAAAATGTCTTTGTTAAGATTCCATTGTTACAAGCAATCAGAGATGTTTCGATCTACGCCAAGACCATTAGAGAACTTTGCATTAAGAAACCGGGTCGGAAACAGAAGGATCCACCCACGATACACCTGTTAGGTCAATTATCGAATTATATCTATGAATCTCCTAAGATTGTCAAGTATGCCAACCCTGGGAACCCAATAGTATCAGTTACTATAAATAATGTTTCTATTGGTAATAATTTAGTCGACTTGGATGTAGCCATTAATATAATGACCATCAATACAGTTGAGTTGTTGCAACTAAGTCGATTCCTTCGCCCTACCCCTATAGTTCTTGAACTTCTTGATAGAACAACTATACAACCTGCTAGGGTCCTTGATGACATTCTTGTTACATTAGCTTCATGGGAATATCCTATCGACTGCATGATTATCCACTCAAAAGATCCCACGAAAGGTCATCCAATCATTTTAGGAAGACCTTGGTTGGCTACGACCAATGCTTTCATAGGATGTCGTGGTGGGGATATGTTCATCTCAAATGGCATTTCTTCGCAAAAGCTTACTCTTTTTCTACCTTCTCAACCGGTTACAGAAGAATTATGGTGGCTAAAATGTCCATATCACGAGAGTGATGAGGAAGAACCTTTATTCTTTGTTGATGAATTTCACGTGTTACAAGAACCAACAGAGGATGATATTTTAAGCCAATTTCTTTCTGTGACAAAAAATATCGAATTTCCACAAACCTATTTTCAATACGATCAAATTTTCAGGGAGAAATTTCAAGAATGATATGAGTCATTCTTCTCATTTTCACCATCTATGGTTTTCACCAGTCATGAGCATCCATGATCATATACCATTCCAGTAGAAATTAGTCTAGGCTAATGTCTATACATCAATTCTGAATTAAGTCTCAACCAACAGGAGCAGTTAACAAATCTTTTGAAAGAACAATCAGGGGCATTTGCATGGGAGTACACTGATATGAGAGGAGTGCATCCTGATACTTGTATTCACCACATATATATCCAACCAGATATAACACCAATAAGACAACCACAGAGGCATATGAATCCAATCCTGAAAGATTTTGTGAAAGAAGAGTTACAAAAATTATTAAACGTGGGGTTCATTTATCCAATTTCTGACAGCAAGTGGGTTTCACCCCTTGTTGTGGTACTTAAGAAAGTGACGGGGAAATGGAGAATGTGTGTAGACTTTAGAGAGTTGAATAAGGCAACCCTGAAGGACTACTTTCCCTTGCCTTTTATAGATCAGGTCTTGGATACCTTGGTCGGGAAAAAGTACTTTTCCTTTCTCGATGGGTATAGTGGATACAATCAGATTCAAATTGCTCCTGAAGACCAGGACAAAACCACATTCACATGTCCTTGGGGCACTTATGCCTATAAAGTGCTACCTTTTAGATTATACAATGCTCCTGCTACATTTCAGAGAGCCGTCCTTGGGATTTTTGCTGACTTAATTCATGATTGTGTGGAAGCGTACATGGATGATTTTACTGTTTATGGAAATACTTTCGAAGAAGCCATAAATAATCTTGAGAAAGTCTTGATTCATTGTCAGGAATCTAATTTATCCCTTAGTCATGAAAAATGTAAAATGCTATTAACTGAGGGAATAGTGTTGGGTCATCATTTGTCTGCAGAAGGAATTAAAGTCGATCCAGCTAAAAGTGAAGTAATAGTTAAGCTTTGCTCTCCAAAAACCCAAAAAGATGTGCGAATTTTTTTCGGACGTGCTGGATATTATCGTCGGTTTATTGAAAACTTTACAAAGACAACCAACCCCATGTTTAAACTGTTAGCAAAGGATGCAGAATTTTGTTGGGATAACAATTGTCAAAATGCTTTTGAAACTTTGAAAGCAAAATTGTCCATGGCACCAATTTTACGAGGGCCAAATTGGTCTCTTCCCTTCCATATTTCAACTGATGCCTCAGACACTGCTCTAGGAGGAGTGCTTGTACAAAAAGAAAACCAACAAAATTATGCTATTTACTTTACTAACAAAAACCTTACTCCTCTTGAAATGAACTACACTATGACAGAAAAGGAATTTTTTACTGTAGTTTATGCCATTAATAAATTCCGACATTACATCACTGGGTATGAATTTTTTGTACATACCGACCATTCTGCTATTAGATTTTTGATGAACAAACCAGTTACTACCAGAAGGATCACACGATGGCTTTTGTTACTTCAAGAATTTAACATCACTATAGTTGATCGGCCAGGAAAAGAAAATGTAGTTGCATATTTTCTTTCTTGAATTCCTCAAGACAGTACTAACATTCCAGAGAATGATAATTTCCCTGACGAACATCTATTTGCAGTAGTTGTTAAGACCCCTTGGTTCACAGATACGGCAAACTATTTAGCGTCAGAGAGACCGCCAACTCATTTGTCATCACCACAAAAGAGAAGAATTGTCCAGCAGAGTGCTTATTACTCTTGGGTAGGAAGTGATCTTTTATATACAAGTCCTGATATGATCATTAGGAGATGTGTTCGGGAAGATGAGATTCTTGATATCCTTCAGGCCTGTCATGACGGTCCATGTGGAGGACACTTCTCTGATAAGAGAACAAAATATAAAGTCTTATAATCAGGATATTACTGGCTGACACTGTTAAAAGATGCAACAAAATATGTAAGAAGTTGTGATAGTTGTCAGAGAATGGGGAGGCCTATTGTAGCAGACGAGATGCCCTTATGACCACAGGTTGTGATTGAACCGTTTGATAAATGGGCACTTGATTTTGTAGGACCAATTTTCCCAATGTTTAGGAAGAAGAAGTACATCTTGGTTTGTACAGATTTTGTGACCAAGTGGGTAGAGGAAAAATCCTTATATCAAGCAACTGAGAAATCAGTGGTTGAATTTATTTATGAAGATATCTTTACCTGCTTTGGTGTTCCACGAGAGATTGTTACTAATCAAGGTGCTCAATTCACTTCTAAAATGATGAAGGAGCTCACAAATAAATATGGGATAAAACATTGTAAGTCTTCCCCATACCATCCACAAGCCAATGGGCAAGTGGAATCCATGAATAAAGTTTTAGAAGCTATTCTGACTAAAACAATACATTTACATCACAAAGATTGGGCGGATAGACTTCCAGAGGCTTTATGGGCATACAGGACTATGTGGAGAAATACCACTGGTCATTCCCCTTATGAATTCGTATATGGCAAGCAAATTCTCCTTCCCATAGAATTTCAGATTCATACCTTCCGCATAGCAGCAGAATTGGGTTTAAATTTGGATGAGGCACAGAAACAGAGAGTTATGCAATTAAATGAATTGGGAGAAATTAGGCAAGATTCTCTTCAAAGAACCATCC
>JASDQU010014977.1:14055-35748 GCA_032191745.1 Picea mariana
GCATATATAGTTGAGGTACCACTTCATACAATCTGCCTTGGAAGATGAAAAATTGAAGCTGGAAAAGATACAGACTAGCCAGAATCCTGCAGACATGTTAACAAAGGGAGTAACCAGGGAGAAACTAAGTTCCTGCTCAATTTCAGTTGGTCTTCAAGAATGAAGATGAAAATGAGAAATTTTACAGGTCCAAGAAGGTTCAGAGTCCATCATATACAACAGCGGTGGAGTTGTTGAGATCAGTCTCCAAGTGGGAGATTGTTGGTTGTGGAGCCTGATTATCTTCCTGATTCAGAGGTCCTTGCTTTCAGCCGTGTTTATACCACATGAAGTATTTACACCCAAGAAGTATGTACACTCTTCCATGTGGGGGAGTGCATAGGGGAGGTACCCCCTCTACGGGGTCCGGGGGGGCTATCCCCCCAGCTGGGGGGTCTGGGGGCAAGCGGGGGTTTGAGGGCAGCATCCCTTGATGGGGGTTCGGGGGCGAAGCCCCCGAAGCAAAAATTTCCTTGTAAAAGTATATTGTAATTCCATTGTAAATCTGGAACGTTCATTATAAGGTCACAGATCTAACAGTAGAGATTATGTTAGGGTTTTTTTCCCTAGAAGGAAACCCTCTTTTATGAAGGAAATGTATTGCAGCTATGGATGATTGTGAATATTGTATTCTGAGAGAGGAGACTGTGAGAGCAAGAAGAGGAAGTTATAGCGGGTTTTGCTGTAGGTTGTATCCCTTCATTTGTTGGATAATAATAAAGGAGGGACCTGGCAATTTCTCTGGTGGACGTAGCCCACACTGGGTGAACCATGTAAATCTGTGTCTCTCTTGTAATGTGTGTCTTCTGTGTTTTGTTTCTGCATTTGTTTTATTTTATTGCTCCGTTGTCCTGTTTTTCTAATAATTTTCTCAGTACCAGTCAGTACTAGACAAAATTAATCAGTCACAGTGGCTATCAGCAGCATAGATTCCAGTTACAACTTTGGCGTTCTCCAGATTCAGAATTGGTTTCAGAACTTCCGCAGTAAGAAAATACAACATAAAAGGGAGTAAGTAATCGAGCTCAGGTAAGTATAGTTTCATGTTAGTTTAATTTATTAAAATACATATTAATAACTTGAACTATGACTGCCTCGATAGTTCATGACATTTTCGTGTGTTAATTCATCATTTCTATACTTTGTACTTCAATGTTGAGTTCAATTCTTCTTGACACTTTGTGTCATGAAGACCGAACTACATTATAATGGCTGAATTTGACACGACTCATGTGAAATGATATTTTAACAAAGAAGTACGACCGTCATCATTTCTTTACATGCTATTGATCGTCACGACATTTTAAAACGTCTTTCCATAATACCATACATGGCCTATCTCATACATAATAATCTACTCCTCTGATGCCCTCATCTCATTCCTTTGCTTACCTTTGAACCTTTCCTGTTATATTGAGTAGCATCATGGTGGCGAATCGCCACGAACCCGAGACTTATGTAGATTTGGAGGCTCTTCCTACGTATGAAGCCACCAAACACATCTTTTAGAAAGCTAGTTGGGAGCCGTTCTTCAAGAAATTTGATGAGTATGATGATCAGATTACACTTCAATTCGCTCTGCACTTTCATGGTGTACTGGCTAAAGTGGGCGAGTTGGAATTTGAAGTCACAGAGTGGTTCATTTCTAAAGAAATACAGTTGCCGAGTATCGGTCAGAAATGGACAAAGGGACAACTAGTAGACAAAAATCTTTGCACTCAGCTCCTACAACCCCAGTATCGAAAATTACAATGGTCAGAGGGCACCTCGAGGTTGTGGTTGGAATCGAAATGGGCTCAGCTTCTATCCATACTTCAATGCTACCTCACCTGTGAAGGTCGGTACACGATTGTGTTCCCCTGTCATGCCTAGCTCTTACTGCATTTTAAAGGTAACCATCTGGTGAACATCCCTTATTTTCTGTTGGAAAGTTTGAAAAGAATGTCAGAACAAGTTCGCAAAGAAAAATATTTTAGGGGCAGTCTGTTTCATTTTGGTCTTGTAAAAATTCTGGTTAAGATCACATTATCCGACAAATAGGAATCCTGGGACATGTTTGTTATAAAAACCCTAGCTTCTGAAAATTCTAAGGATAAAACCCTTGAGTCAATTGCTACACAAAAGAAGTCGAGTTCTAAGAAGAAAGTTGTTAAAACCCTAGCCAAAGACTATAATGATCCTGAGTATACACCAAATTGTAATATTGAGGCCAATGATGATAATCATGTCATTGAACACTTGTTTGATGTCCATAGTCCTGATGGTGTGGAAACTAGCCGTGAAAAAATGGAAAATATTGTCCGTACAGATGTAAATGTTGAAGCTCAGATTTCTTCTCCGATTGCTAAAAATGTTATTGATGTGGAAGAGCTTGAGGAGTTAATCATCAAACCTAGAAGGAACCCTAAACGTAAATGCACATTTTCAGATATGGGTAACTCTGTGCCTAGTTATCCATTACAGGAAAGAATGAAAAGTATGACTGATCATGAGGATGCTTCAGAATCTTCTGAGATGACATGGACTCTCTCTCAATTGATTAGAAAGGTTTGTGAAGTAAATCAGCAAGAGAATGTGCCCGAAGAAATTGCGCAGAACAAACCACCTGATGAGTTCACTCATGAATCCAGCCCAGTTGATACCCTTGTTCAAGTACCTGATGAGTTCACTCATGAATCCAGCCTAGTCGATACACCTGTCCAAGTACCTGATGAGTTCACTCATGAATCCAGTCCTCAAACATAACAAGGTCATTGTAATACATTTGAATCTTATTGTGAAATCTCTTCCAGTAGATCTTTGCGACCAATGGTTGTCAGATTGGAAAACAGGAATCACAGGTTAAAAGAAAAATTACATGAATATGCCATACTGGATCGGCATATAAAAATAGAAAATGAACTTATGAAGCTTAGGCAAGCTCACTTCTCGACAAAGGTCGAGCGATTAAAACGAAAAAATAGATCTCTTTTGCAAAAGAATAAGAGATTGCAGAGGATTTCCAGGAAGCACATTACCATTAATCGGGTTCTTAAGAAGGAAATCAGAAACATAAAGAAGCATGAGAGATTGCAAATGTTGGTTGCAGCTGCTGCAACACTCTGATGAATCTTAGTTTTCAACTTTTTGTTGCCTGAGGATAGGCAAAGTCTTCAGCTTGGGGGAATGTTTGTCTCCAATTTTGACCATATTTTTGCCTATATCATGTCAGATATACCCCCATTCCATATCCAGTATCATTCCTTTATGGCCTTACCTTGATACATTTCACATCATTTTTCCCTAAATGGAGCTATTCAAGGTATTCATATGATTTAAGTTATTTTTACTGTATTTTGATACTTTAAACTGATATTGATACTAATGTAGCATGAGTTAGGTACTTGTCTCCTTGAAATAGATTTATCAGTACCAGGTACCGGCTTGCACTTAGTGGAGATGTCAAAGCTTTGCGCCTTATTGCCAGATTGGAATGATACTTCTGATTCATATGGCTGATCGAGTTATAGCTCAGATTTCAAAACTCGAATTTAAGCTCGAAAGAACAGAATGTGATGACTCAGAGCGGAATTATAGAACCATTTGTTATTATTCTTATCTATATTTTATAGTTCACGCTCATTAAGCTGTGAACTTAGTCTTAATGAACTTTGAGTCATTTTTAGATCTAAGATTCGCTTAATTAAATGTACCTATGTCCAAGTCTATTTTTGGGGATTCACGACTATAGATGTAGAGAAGATCTATATAAACTCAGATCTCTCTCTCAAGAAACATGTTATGATATATTATGTTATGCGACATTGTTGATAATACAATTTTTGTGCGTTATATCATCTTTTCTGTTAAATGACTTGAGTTTATTTTCGAATTATGGAGCATGAGGAATGATGCAGTTATGCATGGAGTGATTTGATTTAGTTTTGGTTTCATTTTAGAGCGATTGCACCTCTTGGTTGGGCCCACCAACAGGTTCAATTTGCTTTCTCTTTTCTATAGTGTAGTTCGTTCGTTTCCATTTTTAGAATCTGTGTGTGGATTATTTTTAACTTGAAATTGTTCTGTTAATTTCTGACTTGAATCATTTTCGTTTAGTTCATTCTTAGTTCAGTATTATCTCGTGGATCATTGAATATTGGAATGAGTTGCTTACCAGTTGTGGAATTCGATTGCTCTCTTAAATTAGTTTAGATTTACTCTGTTCTCAAGTCTCTAGTTTAATCATGATTTGAAGATAGTTTGAATTTAGACTTACTCTGTTTTTAGGGTAGTTCACTTGTGGTTTGGTTAAAGGAAGCTTTTGATATTTGTAGGGTAAAACAGGACATTGATTAGATTCACTTTTGTTAGATTTAGAATTTCTTGGTATTTAGATTAAATAGAAGGTTTTTAAAATGTTCTTTCTTGTATGGTCAAGATAGATGTTTTGATGATTAGGTGTTTAGTTAATGGTAGATAGCATTGGATGATTTCTTTGGATTAGGAGTAGAAATACATTTGCTTAACTTAGAATTGTTCCCATTGATTAATTATACAATATATGATCAGTTTTAAGATAATCATTAGGATTCAAGTTATAAGAGTAAGTTTATGTTTTCTTCTTAGAATAACATTTAGGTAGATGTTAAAATCTTACCAACACATAAAGTGTAGCAGCTCTAAGTTTACTTACCCTGGTTTGACAATTTAGTGTTTTCAAGTAATTAAAATCATTAATACAGAAGCCTGACAGATGGAATTACATAGATGTTGTAGGGTACTTGTTGTAGAAATATTTTTTCTTGACTAAAGATTGTATCTATAGGATCATAGCATGTTATCTATCATAGGAACATAACTGTTATGATAATGAATGAACTGATAAAGCGATTGAGTATTTTTTTAGCTGTGATAGGAATTCATGAAATATTTATGTAACTATATGAATACATTTATGAATAATATATATACATTTTCATTTGGCAATCGATACAGTAGATGGCATAGAAAGTGCATTGTATAGTTATAAATTTCTGCACATGTGTGTGTGTGTGTGTGTGTGTGTATAAGAAAACATTCTGGAGATAATTACAGAGTCGTATCTTTAATATATTTACACTGCTTGACCTGTTGTAACAACTAATGTTCAGATCCTATCAACATTGACTATGGCAGGGAAACAAATAGTTTCAAACATTCGCTTGCTCGGAAGAGAAGCATTTATTTCCAGAAAACTTTGAGTACAATTTAGAATGAAAATAAATGACCATTCTAACTAATACAAGTCCAAGATAAAATGTTATAGCAGTAAACACAAGAATTAATACTTCCTGCACTTTTTTATTTTTCTTAGATAAAGGTTGGAAGCAAAGCCACAGGAATAAAGAGCAACATGTATTATTCACAATATCAATTATACCATAATCTTGAAGAACAGTTCCATTATACCAAGAAATCTATTTCAAAGTTTCTATTCCATTAATATTTCGAATAATTTCATAGTATAGTTCAACATAATCTTCGAGTCAAATAGACAATTTAAGGTTGACTCTCTTACTCGGCTGTGAAGGCAAGTAACAGAAGAAAAACCTAATGTTAAAACAAATAAATCTCTACCACAAAGATAACCCTTTAGTCAAATCTTTCTACCATTAGTAGCTGAGGCCCTTCTTGAAAGAGGCAGGATAGAACCTGGATACCTCTTAAGTAGATGGTAGAGGTTGTTTCCAATGATTGTCGCGTGGCCGAAACCCCTGCACAAAGTTGTAAGAAATACCATCAGTAATCGTTCAACAGAGGTAAGGCGAATAAAAATAAACGAGTAATAATAGGAAAGGAATTGTAGAGTCATACTTAACTTTAAATGGAGGGATCCTATATCCCTCGTTGTTGCACCAAGCTGAGTAACATTCCAAGCCGAAAGGGGAGGAGGAGCCCAAGAATCCCTGATGGGTACCCTCACAAGTATAGGGTCCCACCATTAGTGATAAGAACCGAACCGATATGTCAAAAAAACATTGCAGGAAAAAAATATACAAATTACCATTACAGTGAAGAGCGTGAGTCGCATAACGAGAAATGGGCCAAAGATTTATTCTAATTACAAGTTTTGAAATTGTAAGCCATAGATCAATAACACCACTAGAATATATCTAATACCATCTGTGAATTGATTTAGTTAAGGAAAATAAAATACAGGGTCAACACTATGCCGAAAACACCAAACACATATGGCCTTTGTAATACACTCAGAATATAAGTAAATGGACACGAAGAGGATGAACCCGATTGTTCGTAGTATACAATGTAGGGTACAAATATTTTGATTTAGGGTTAGGCCGACTATTAACTTAGTTAGTTCGAAGACCCCTTTAATCATTTGAGAGTTAAGAAAACCTAGTTACAATCAAGGGAGGAAACGCGAAGTTGGGAGAGCAGTGGAAGATAACAACCTTCTATACGGCCGAGAGGCATGATGTTCACTTGAGAAAGAAAATCCTGGATATAAAACCCCATTACATACAGTCAACTAGGAGACTAAACGGTGAATGAGGCCAAGTAACAAGGTCACTGAGATTTCAATTAAAAATAGCATGTGTCCCAGAGAAATATTTATTAAAGACACAGTAACAAGTTCTTTCCACAAGATGTAATAGCTTGATTTAGAAAACTAGTACAGAGAAAAAGGGAAACTATGTGGAAACCCTAAGTGCCGCTAGGGTAACGCTGACACCATATTACTATAGTAATCCATGAAAAAAACCAATAATTCTATTGAGAAATTTGGCTGAAGAGAATGGAGCACATAGGACCCTTCTTAACAACACAAAAAATCCGAGTACAAATGAAAAGAACAGTCGAGAGACGACTTACCTCGCATAAGGATGTCCGTCTGGAAGTTCCTTCCAAACACTCTTCCACCCAGAATAGAGTCTAGGCCCACAAATTCATGACCATGATACCGAGATGAATACCAAACAGGGATGGTCTGTAATGTTTCACATTTTTTTCGCAGAGCCAAGGAGGGAAATGAAAATGATAATGCTAGGAACCCCCCTTTGAATGGATTAATGGTGATGGTTGGCATCCGTACCTGAGCCATGTGAATATGGTAACCTGTCAAAAATATGATGGGCACATAAGCCGAGAATTGAAGCGAACGAGCTTACCCCCAGGACATCATAAATGTCCCAGGAAGGCTATTTAAGTCGAGATAGCGTTGATCTCTGCAGTTTTCCTAGCATATTAATGGTGATGTACGTTGGCGGTCTAATTAAGGTTACAATTTCTCCCCCTACTATTCTGGTTATAAGTTGAACTTAGTTGTCGATGCATTAACCCTTTCCCGAATTAGTTAGCATGAATTTCATTAATCTATGGGGAACGTTTAGTTGAGCCAAACGTTAATCATAGCCACTCTGAGTTTTAGCCTCTATGCACATGGGTGTCATTACTAAATTCAAATATGTGAAATAGTGACTGATACATGCCTAGAACGATACCTTGTTTTAAGGGTATTTAATTTATGTCTAACATTTCCCTAGTAGGCCCTATGGTTGTACAAATAGGAATGGAAGTTGTAAGGCTTTTACAAATATGACTATTATACGAATATCATAGTAGTTCTAGGTGGTTACACATTTATATTATATGAGTGGGATGTAAGCCTGAAAATGAAAATGATGGCTAGTTTTAAGATTTTGATGAGATCAGAATAAATTAGTTATATACATATACTCGCATATATAGCTCAAACTGCGACGAAAAGAGGTAAGCGTAAGTTAAAGAAATATGACAGGGAAAGTAAAAAGGGGCAATAGGACTGCCCTATAGCATAGTTAATGAATGTCTGAAAGTTTTGAAGACAAAAGGTCAACTCGAAGTATCCTAATTAAAAAAAAAAAATGTTTATGTAAATTTTGGGGTACATTACAAAGTATTTGAGAACTAATGCAAAGGTCGAGCAAGATTTGAAAAAGAGGGAATGAAATTATGATAGAAATTGATGCCACCCGAAAGGATTTTTAACTCCTTAGCTGAAGAAGGTAGAGGCCATTGTTTCAATGCTTGGATGCGGGTTGGATCTGGTTGAATACCCTCTGAGATGATGACAAAGTCGAGATAGGGAACTAAAGTCTGACCAAAATATGACTTCTTCTCTTTGACTTGCAAATTGTGTTCTTGGAGAATTTGGAGAACTTTTCGAACATGTTGCAACTGAGTGTCCCATGCCCGACTGAAGATGAGAATTTCATCTAAGTAGATGACCACAAATCGACCCAAATGTTCTTTGAAGATGTCATTGATGAGCCTCATGAAAGTGGTTGGGGCATTGGTGAGACCGAAAGGCATGAATTTCCACTCAAAAAGACCAAATTTGGTCTTGAACGTTGTTTTGAAAACATCATCTGGGTTCATTCGAACTTGATGGTAGCCTGCTGTCAAATCCAATTTAGTAAGCCACTTATCTCCTTGGAGGGTGTCGCGTAGTTCCTCAATCCGGGGAAGGGGGTAATGGTTTTTTATTGTGGCTTTGTTCAAGGCTCGATAATGAGTGACAAGGTGCATTTATGAGGTATCTTGTTTAGGGATGACAAAGGCGGCATAAGCACAGGGAGAAGATGAAGGTTGGATGTGGCCAGAGTTGATGAGGTCAGTCAATTGTCTTTCCATTTCATCTATTTCTGTTGGGGCCAACCGGTAAGTAGGGGCATTAGGTAAGGCAGATTCGAGGATGAGATGAATGGAATGGTCAATGTGGAGGGAGGGGGGAAGTCCCTCCAGAGGTTGAAATACCTCTTCGAACTCATGGACGAGGGGAGTCATAGTTTCAGGAATAGGGTGTGTGGTATTTTTTGGTGTTATTGGGCGCACCAAACAGAGAGAGACACATTGGTTTAAGTGTACATGTGGGATTTTCTCTTTGGTAGAAGGGCATGTGGGTTTTGCTGCAGTTAAGATATAAGTGTGGCCTTCTTTGGTAATTTTGTACTGGTGGGATTTGGCTAGATAGATAGAATTTATTTGGGTTTGGTATGGGATACCGAGCAACAAATCCACACAATCCAAGGGGGAGACATCACAGAGGACAGTATCTTTGAATTGGCCTATGGCAAAAGTGACCAGACAACACTTGGAAACTAGGAGACAAAGGCCATCCTTCTGGACCCATCCGAGTTGATAGGGTTGCAGATGTGGAGTAGTGATGAGATTAAGGCAGTTGACAAGGGCTTGAGACACCAAATATTTATGGCTTCCATTTTCCATAATCAGTAAATCCAAGGTGTTTTTGATTTGGCAGTTATGGGTGAAGAGGGATTGGGTGGATGCATTCGAATCTTCCTGGGTCATTAGAATCAATGAGGGATATACTTCTGTGGGATTGTCCAGAGTAACTTCTTCGGTATCTTCTACTTGGGAAGACACAATGAGCTTAGTGAGTAGAGTTTTGTTGGTTTTTAGATTTTTGAGGATTTGACAATCTGATGAATTGTGTGAAGTAGTTTTGTGGAATGAGAACCAGGGTGTCCTTGTATTTGTATTGGGTGTGGGGTTTTGAGTCCGAGGAGGTGGAAAGAGGGCTGAGGGATGGGAGATAGATGGTTGAGAGGCGGGGGGGTTGGTGTAAGGGTGGGATTGGGGAATACGACCTATAGGAGCGACTTTCCTTTCTATAGCCAAAGATCTCTGAAACGTTTTATCTAAAGTTGGATTTTCAAATATCTCTACTTCTCGACGGAATTGAATTAATAAACCATCCACAAATTTTAATATGAGTGCCTCTTCTGGATCTGTAACATGAATTAAGAGGCGCATATTGCAGAAGAAGTCTATGTAGCCTTGCACTCCTTGTGAAGGGATTTGTCGAAGTTGGTTCCATTTGATCCATAAGGATTTCACATACCTAGGTGGGTAGAAGTGATTTTTCAAAGCTTCAGAAAGTCGAGCCTAGGTTTTAATGGGTTGCGAAGTAGAGTTTTCTGGAGCATCCCCAATCTCTATCACAAATGTGGTCTTCTCTTGCTCTATATCCCACCAAGTTTGTGCCATTCCTTCTAATTGCAAGGTGACAATCTGGAGTTTTCTTTCCTCGGTATTGCCTGGACATGTATTGAAATAGGTGGATATGCTACGGATCCAAGAATTCACCATTTCACCATTGGTTTGCCCAACAAATTTGGGTATTTGGATTCGAGTGTCCAACTGAAAGGGATCTGGATTGTTTTGTTGTTGCATTCTGAGCAGCTCATTGAGGACGGATGCAAGATCTTGGATGAGATTTGATGTGTTGGAATCTGATTCGACTGCCAAAGGATTTTTGTGTGGAGGCATTGTGAGGAAATTTGAAGAGAAAAGGCGCCCCTAGGTTACAATGCTGAACAAAGGACTCTGTTTTGAGAATAGAGGACCTAAAACCCTAAAGCAATGGAGCTTGAACTGGTCTAGAGGGAGAGATATGTATTGTTTTAGATTTGTGGAACTCCTCTATGTGGAAATGGAGATGTGGGCGCCCCTGGGGCTTATGATATCTGTGGAGCTTCTTTCATAAAAAATGGAAACCATGGAATGGGCAAACTCTGGATTATTTCATGAAACCCCAAAAACAATTTGGCTCAATCTTAAAGATTGGAAGCTTTTCCATGTATCTTGAGGCTCTGATACCAATTGATATACCCAAGAAGTTGATCTACAAGAGAAGGTGACCACACAATCCATAGCTCGACTTCTGACAAAAAACTCTCTTCAGGGGCGCAAATCTGAACAGGGGCGCACCGTTTGTTTGGGTGACCAAGCAAATGGGGATCCAAACCGGGGTGCCTCGAGAGTGGCCAAGAGGTTTTGGAGATCTCATAGTAACCTCCGGGGATTAGTGGGAGAATCCCAGTGCAACCATGGAAGAGGGCGCACTCACTTCATTACCACAAAGAAGAAACCAGCTAGGGCGCAAACCCTAGTTGGTGTGCCCTCCCTTCTGCCTCAGAAAACTCGGATAAAAATATTTTCTCCCTGAGAGAGTGGCTATATAATGAGATAAGATTACTCTTAGAGGTGGAATCATGGAAAATGGAGTCACCAGAAGGCATCCATGAAGGAAGGCGCACTGGTTATTCTTTAGAAAACCCTAAAAACGAAATTGTCGTGAATGTAAAATGCAAACTCAGAAAAGAAAAAAACCAAGACACGTAGCTTCAGAAGAAAAGTTAAGAATGATTTATTTTAGTCCCAGTTGACCTTATATACCAAGGGAACCATTTATTTTACATATATATAATTCATCATAAAAAGGTGAAGACGTGTTGCGCCAAGGTGATTGACTTGTGCACCCCGGGTGGGTGTTCCCCTAGGTGGCCTCCTTGGCCCAGTTCATATATTATATGGCCATAGAGAAGTCATGAAGTTGAGGCTTTGGTATCCACAAAGATTTCCATGGTTTTAATGGTGCCAAGGCCATAGAAGAGTTCAATCCAATGTTGGGTGGTCATTTCTTTGTTTAGTGGGGCCCTGGACCAACTACATGATCCAATGGAGATATTTATCTATGGCCTGGAGGATATGCAACTAGTACAATGAAAACTAGAATTGGTTCTTAGTCAACTCTGGAATAGGTTCTACACCAAAAATATCTAGTTATGAATTTGTCGAAGAATCTGCTATGCGGTCACTTGGGTACGACTCTGGAATTCAAAATCGATTTGCTATTGTTGGTGTAGGTATTTGTGATTGGTGTTTATTTTTCTTCGTGTTCGCATGTGTTTTTTCCTTTATATTTAATGTGCCCTTTCCCCACGTATCCCTTGCCATGTGGTTTCCTATTCTTGTCCCTGACTATATGCCTTTGCCTTACGTAGCATTCTGAATTATATTTCCTTAGTATTCGCCTTAGTATTGCACAATTCGCTTTAGTAATATTGTACTAATTACTTGGAAAGGATGTTTAGCAAGGTGATGCCCCTACCCAACTACATATGCAGGGGGTTATAACCCGTCTCGAGATCTATCTTTCTCCATCTATGCCCACGTTGGGTCAGTGGTTTGTATTTTCATATATTGGGTGGTTGCTACTGGATATGCTGCTGAAATCAACTATTGAACTGGATGAGATCCATATGGATCTGCAAATAACTATAGGATTTGGGTCTAGGAACTCCACTATATGGACCTTGCTACTGGCACAAGATTTGGATCTCAATCTCGGTCTATTCCTAGTGGTGCTTCAGCGGTATGTTCTTACAAATTTGGGTCTTACAATAGATTTGCAACGATATCTGCTTTTCAAGGATATACAATGTGAATAACAGGAATAAGCTATGAATATGAATCTTCGACTACTGGATTTTTAGCAAGATTAGATGCTACTACTGGTGCTTTAGCTTGATCAGTGAGATCAAATGCAACTACTGAGGGTGCTTCAACAAGATCAAATGCATCTTATGTCGAGTCAATTGTTGTTTCCACCTTAAATGCAATTGAAATTGCTTCTTAACTTGTGGGACCCTCTAACTGGTGGATTGAGAATGGGCTACTATGGATATTGAACAAGAAGGTATGTCGGGCGAGGTGGCGGGGTTGCTTCCTATGGTAGGGGCTATCAAATTGAAATGAATGCTAGGAAAAGTGATGGCTTAGATGAAACACATGATGACGGATTTCCATGAACGGGGATTCACTCAGATTTATGGGAAAGGGAAACATTGATGGCACATTCACATAGAGAAAGAATCCATTTGGATTAACAAGTCCTGGATTTGGAACTATTCGCTATAGGACTGGCTTTCGAACTGCAATTGTCCTTGCCTCTGTATAATCTGTATCTGGACAAGGTGCTACCACCCTTGCTTCTCCTTCCTTCCTTGTTGCTTTCACTTGGTAAACAAGTTATGGCGTGGGATATCGACCTAGAACTAATAGTTTTGTGCCTCGATATCAATATGGAACTGGGGAACGAGATGTTGATTTGCCTACCTTTGCTCTTAGTACTACATCCACTGATGGTGGTTCTTCAACCAGATCAACTTAAACTGGGGTCATATGTTGTCTGCTGGTGATATTCAATCAACTGCATTTCGATATGCTTTCCAGTTGGGTATGACATTGAGAGAAGGGATCTGGTCATTAATCAACGGATGAAACTGTTGGAATAGGCTATCAATCAATGGGATCTACTTTTTGATCTCGATCAACCGAAACTGGGTGAGGAGATGTTGGCACAAGATATCAATTTGGAAGGAATCCTTNGATGTTCGTGAGGTAGCGACCTAGGATCAACTTCAACTGAAACTGGAGTGGGATCAACTTAATCAATCGTTTGCTCCACTTCAATTTTTCTGATGATGCTTCTAGTGCCTTACCTGGATAAAAAACAACTGGATCAAATGCAATTAAATCTGCTACCCATATAGATTATAAGGCTTGTTCAACGGGGTTTGTAACTGGTGAGGATGCTAGTTAAACAAGATCAATAGCTATTGAAACTGGTGTTGCTTGCTTTGCTGCATATGTTTCTTATACTGGATATGAACTTTTTTGTTTTGTTAGTGCTATAACTACTAATGATAGATGCTACGTATATGGATATATAGAAAGGGCCAGTTCTCACTTACCACAAAGGTCAAGATCTATAAGGTCTATATTACTAAGGTCATAACCACTATCACAAACAGTAGGAACTAGTTCTCCCTCTCGATCAATAGGTTCTTTTACTTGTTAAGCTAAGCTTGGTAGGGATGTTGGCTAAACTACTGCTACTTTTAGACTTGTAGTTGCTCTTGGATATTGATATGATGATACCTTTGCACTTCAATATGTACCTAGAGAGAGAAGATCTGAAATAATAGGGTTTGTTTCTTATGCCTTTTCTTTTGTCACTGATGCTATTAGTTTTGTTAGAATAGGTATAGTTTTTGGTGCTTATATATACTATCGATAGCTTTTCTATAAAATATTCTATAAATTCAAATATTCTCGAAATCATCCTAAAGACTATAAAAATAATTCATATGAGAGAAGTCGAAACCTCGATTCAATTCAAAGTCAACCTGCCCTGAGCGTAGCAAAGAATCAATGAATCTGCTCGCCGAATAATTAGGAGCCTTTTTATCTTGTCATCCNATGTATCTTTGGGTTGTGTGGAGCTCATTCCCCCTATGATCTGTGTGATTTGAGCTACTTTGTGCAGTTGCACTACCTCTTCCTGAATGAGAGGTTGAACTCATTGTCGCACCAATAGATTGACTCATAGTTTGTTAAAGGCCTATTCTGAGCTTACCTCCATAGGCTAGACGAGAAACGTTAGCGACCGTAGTCCTCCCGAAATTTCTTCTAGCTCCTTACTTCCATATAAGGAATCGAAGATACTTACCTGAACTATGAGAGGGTAAGGAATCTCAATGTTTGGGGTGGATAGTATTATTATGTCCTAAACACGCTTAAGATTTCGGCTTCTAGATCTCGCTATTCCAGTCTCCATGAGGTTTAGGCCCAAAGAGATCGAGTGGGAGGTGAGTGTAGATTACAGAATCGGAATGATGACCTTTATATTTACTAGATGTAAGCTACAGTAAGCTAGAGTACGCTACAGTAAGCTACATTGATGTGGTCATGGTCAAAATCAGAAGAATCCATCTCACATAAATTGATCTTGTATTTCTCTGTGTATTTCTATTGTTAAATTGCTCTTTAAAACCTCTTGTACATTGATGGGTGAATGTGAAGTTGTTTTATGCCCAGATGCAATGATTTGAATGATTTGAATTATCTTGTTGTCAATGAATGTTTAAAGGTTCAACTATTTTTTTTTTATATTGGAAATGGTTTTGGTTTGATGTTACTATTTTATGAATTTGATTTCAAATATTTATAACTACTCTAATTTAAGTAAAAGTATATTTTAATGTTTCTATCTATAAATTAAGAACTATAAATAAATAAATTAGGGAATATGAAAACACAGCTAGAGTTACCATTATCATGATTCTAGAAGATATGAATAGTACAAAGACTAATTCAAGCTTAGACATAGATCAAAATTGTTCTAAAAAGTATGGCTAATAATCTTCTCAATTATAATGAAGTAAGATTGCAAGGCCAAGCATTGAGCCCTTTGCAAAAGTGGTAAGACTTGTTTTATAGAGTTTCCAATGACTCTCAACCCTTTCACCTACTTGAATTTTTGCCTTGGTATCACTTCTTATAAATTTTGTTTACATTCTAAATAGGCAGTGAGGATATATTTTCAATAAAACTATCTAACACTATAATTATCCTCTATCCACATGTGTTTTTCATCAAATATTCATTGTTTATTGCTTATATGCATTCTCTTATACTTCATTGTTTGTCTTGTCCTTGATGTTGTTGTTTTCATGGATTTAATTATCATAACTTTAATTTTGTCAGTACTAATAGTCACTACCCATATTAGAGTAGAAATCCTTGAGGATTCTTAGTTGCTTTCCATGATCATAGGGACTCCTCACCATAAGAACAATATAATCAACATAAAGACGAAGAATGATGATTGAACCAACTAAAATTTTATCGATACGGCCCACTTCTTCCAAACAATCTTCTAACAAGTATGTTTATTCTCGTGATTAGCTTTTGGTTCAGTGAAAATGTTTCTTCCCATAGCGATATGTTCAACTTTGAATGGTTCTGTTTTTCCACTTTGATGGGACAATTGGTAGACGAGGTTCAACACAGGTTGTATGGCTTAGACTAGTTTTCTTGAACGACTTCTCTGGTTAGGCCATTTGGAAGGTTTGTTAACTAGTGATGGGTATGTTTCGGTAACAGCTTTAACCAAACCAATTTCTTGGGATGATTAAACAGCCTAACGAATAGCGATAGATGTCCAACCTAGCAGCTAGTGATAGAAGCACGAGACGAGGTTCAGCTAGCTCATTCTCAGTTTCAATAAGTATCAATGACTAACTCTATCTTTACCGTTTCCTTTGGCTTGATAAGCTTCACTTTGCTATTTTATTGATCGGTAACAACATCAACCTGAACTATAGCTTGGGTTCGGTAACAGCTTCCCAGCCCACGAACTAGGACGAGTCCCGGCTGAAAGATTATGAGCCCAACCAAGCTCGGGAGGAAGGCTTCCCAGCCTATAGTTAAGAGGATGCCCACCTCTTCCTTAGAGGCGGTAGAATAAGTAAAGGTAGGTTTGCTTGCTTGTAGGTTTCGATCACAACCCAGACTATTGCATTACAGCTTTGACCGTACCAATTTCTTTAGGTACTTATTACAATCCTACCACTATCTAGCGATAAAGAAGCATGAGCCCATGTTCATCTAGCACAGTATGAGTCTAACCATCAATCTCAAAGACTTCGCATTCCAATCAGGTTGCTGAGATTATAGAAAGAAGTAAATAAAAAGGTTCTTCTATTATCGGAGGGAGTCAATTCTTTGTCTACAATTATTAAAGAAAGCTTTTGAAACTGAAATGAATTTATCATTAATCCATATCAATGCCATACGTTGGCGGTAGAGTAAGCTATAAATGGCCATACACGTAGGAGGTGATAGGGGTGCAACGTATAATGGATATAAATAGGCTATCCAAGCCTTGAGTTCGAGTGTTCATCTACCTAGAGGAAGGGAAGTAGCTGAGAGATGTCACGAAATTCAATGGAGTAAAAGAAAGTGGGAAGTCGTTCACTTTATAAACGAAACTTTCTAAATCTGGCCTGGTTGTCAATTTGTTCAGTGATAACCATTCCATCATTGAACCTGGCACCTAATCAGATTATAAGCGAGTGCATTTCAAGTTGTCTCAATTTTGAATGTATGACTTTTTCGAGTTATCGGGAAAGAGTAGACAAGTAAGCTTTAGAGAGAGCCTGTCGATAAGCAGGTACCGAAGCTACTGTTGTTTTATCTGGAGCACCTCTTGATCCATTTCACTCTTTCAGTTTGTCGTCGTTAGAAGCTTGATCCATCGATCCCTCTTGGGCATATCCTCCATAACGATGAGCAGAACCAGATTCGATTGAACCAGGATTCGTAAAAGTAAGCAAGACTTGGCAGAACAAGATTTTAGAGAATAAAAGACAACAACAACCTTAAGAGTAGAAAATAAGGCTTTTATGATTGAGCTAGAGGAAGCAATAAGACCTGAAAATTCGGATTCAACAGAACAAGAATTAGAAACCAAACTAGAGGCGCGATGCCAGCTCCGCGTTCTCCCTACATTTCACTCGAAGAACCGAGGAAGGGACTTAAAAAAAGACACTGAATTCTTTGAGTTGAGAATGAATGAGATGGTTAAAATAATGATGGTGTTGTAGCCAAATCAGACCTCTATGTCTGATTCAAAGCTAAGACATTTAGAACAAATACGGTGGATAGACGTGTTTAGTTTGGAGGTCGAGTCTCCTTCCTACCCCATCTATAGCGAGCAGGATAAGTGAGCTAGATATCTCTATTATTTCGTGGCTTGAGGTGATACTAATCTCACATTTATCAAGTGGGATCTCTAATTCCTGAATGTATAGTCCTCCCTGTGCCATATGGTGGAATAATTTCTTAAGGTAGAACGTCTAACTACGTGAGGCAGGCCTAATACCCAATACATGGGGTGGACTCTTTAAAAGCTAGTTGACTTTCTGATTAACTAGTATAATAACATGGGGCAATATCTCACTTAATTAAGGTAGGAAAGATTACTTATATGAGACGGTATATAATTCATGAAATGTGAAGGCGGGCAAGCTTATTCGATGGGAAAGAGGGCCCAGCATGAGAGGAGTTACGATGCAGGAATTGAAAAGGGATGCTACCTAGGTTCTTTTTGAATTGAGGAGGTAGGCGAGGATCTTGTAACTTCCAATGCCATATTTATTCTTCTCAAGAAAACAAAACTAACTTACCTTCGATAAAACCCTTTATTTCCCCAAACCACCCCTTGATATTTCTTCAACAACTCTTCTCCCGAGTGGAAAATGTACGGTGATTCCCGGGACCAATCCGTAATAATTCTACCTTCTCCATCTTAAGATTATATAAGAGGGATTTAAAAGGTCTAGCACATAAATTCCCTTGCACCCTTTCGTACTTCTGGAGCTAGTTGAGAGGATCGATAATAGAAGATACGCGCATGGAGACATTGAACTTACATCAAAACATTAAAATACATTCTAAAATATGATACTGGCATAGTGAACTTAGAATCACATATCTAACATGGAGACGTTGAACCTTCCTAAAGTCATCGCTAGTCGGTGCTTATGCTAGAGCTGGGCTAAGAGAATCCGCTTAAGGAACGCTAGTTGATCTAGTGAATGTTGCCCGATCCAAATTGGGTGTGTGTGGTGTCGGCCAATGGCCCAGAGCTAGGCTAAGAGACTTTGCTTGGTTACTATGATCTTCATAGCCATGAAAAAGCAGCTAACCAATACGAGTGTTCATATATTATATGGCCATAGAGAAGTCATGACGTTGAGGTTGTGATCTCCACAAAGCTTTCCATGGTTTGAATAGTGCCAAGGCCATAGAAAAGTTCAATACAATGTTGGGTGATTAGTTCTTCGTTTAGTGGGGCCCTGGACCAACTACATGATCTAGTGGAGATACGTAGCTATGGCCTGGAGGATATGAAAATTCTACAACGAAAACTAGAATTGGTTCTTACTCAACTTTGGAATAGGTTCTACACCACCAAGATATAGTTATGAATCTGCCGGAGAATCTGCTACGTGGTCACCTGGGTACGGATCTGGAATTCAATATCGATCTGCTATTGTTGGTGTAGGTACTCGTGATTGGTTTTTCTTTCTCTTCGTGTTCGCATGCATTTTTTCCTTTAGTGTTAATGTGCCCTTTCCCCGCGTATCCCTTGCAATGTGGTTTCCTATTCTTGTCCCTGGCTATATGCCTTTGCCTTATGTAGCATTCTGAATTCCATTGGCTTAGTAGTCACCTTAGTATTGCACGATTATCTTTAATAATATTGTATTAATTACTTGGAAGGGATGTTTAGCAAGGTGATGCCCCTACCCAACTACATATGTAGGGGGTTATAACCCGTCTCGAGATGTATCTCTCTCTAGCTATCTATGCCTCCGCCCACGTTGGGTCGGTGGTTTTTATTTTCGTATATTGGGCAGTTGCTATTTGATATGCTGCTGAAATTAGCTATTGAACTGGATGAGATCCATATGGATCTACAACTAACTATAGGATCTAGGACTAGGAACTCCGCTATATGGACCCTGTTACTGGCACGGGATTTGGATCTTAATCTCGGTTTGTTCCTAGTAGTGCTTCAACGGTATCTTCTTAGAAATTTTGGTCTTACAGTAGATTTTCAATGATATCTACTTTTGAAGGATATAAAATGCGAATAGCAGGAATAAGCTATGAATATGAATCTTTGACTATTGGATTTTTAAAAAGCTCAGATGCTACTACTGGTGCTTTAGCTCGGTCAGTGAGATCAAATGCAACTACTGAGGGTGCTTCAACAAGATCAAATGTAGCTTATGCTGGGTCAATTGATTTTTCCACCTTGAATGCAACTGAAACTGCTTCTTAAGTTGTGGGACCCTCTAACTGGTGGATTGGGAACGAGCTACTATGGCTATTGAAGAGGAAGGTATGCCAGGTGAGGTGGCAAGGTTGCTTCCTGTGCTACAAGCTATAAAACTGAAATGAATGCTAGACGAAGTGTTGTCTTTGATGCAACACGCGATGAGGGATTGCCATGAACGGGGATTCACTCATATTTATGGGAAGGGGAAACATTGATGGCACATTCACATAGAGAAAGAATCCATTTGGATTAACAGGACTTGGATTTGGAACTATTCACTATAAGGCTGGCTTTTGAATTGCAATTGGCCTTGCCTCTGTATAATCTGTATCTGGACGAGGTGCTACCACCCTTGCTTCTCCTACCTTCCTTATTGCTTTCACTTGGTAAACAGGTTATGGCATGGGATATCGACCTGGAACTGATATCTCTATGCCTCGATATCAATATGGAATTGGGGAATGAGTTGTTGTTTTTCCTACCTTTGCTCTTGGTACTACTTCCATTGATGGTGGTTCTTCAACCGAATCATCTTAAACTGGGGTCAGATGCTACCTGTTGGTGATATTCTTTCAACTGCATTTCGATATGATTACTCCAACTGAGTATGACATTGAGCGAAGGGATTTGGTTATTAATCAACGCATGAAACTGCTGGAAACTGCTGGAATAGGCTATCGATCATTGGGATTTTCTTTTTTATCTCGATCAACCGAAACTGAGTGAGGAGGTGTTGGAACAAGATATCGATTTGGAAGGAATGCTTATATATATGATGATTTTCGTGAGGTATCGGCCCAGGATCAACTTCAACCAAAACCGAAGTGGGATCAACTTAATAAATCATTTGGTCCACTTCAATTGCTTTTGTTGATGCTTTTGTTGCTTTACCCAGATAAAAAATAGCCGGATCAAATGCAACTGAATGTGCTACCTATATAGATTATAAGGTTTATTCAACGGGGTTTGTAACTGGTGAGGATGTTTGTTAAACAAGATCAATAGCTATTGAAACTGGTGTTGCTTGCTTTGTTGCATATGATTCTTATAGTGGATATGAATTTTTTGGTTTTGTGAGTGCTACAGCTACTAATGATAGATGTTGCGTATATGGATATATAGAAAGGGTCAGTTCTCACTTACCACAAAGGTCAAGATATATAAGGTCTATATTACTAAGGTCATAATCCCTAACAAATAGTTGGAACTAGTTCTCCCTCTCGATCAACAAGTTCGTTTACTTGTTAAGCTAAGCTTGGTAGGGATGATGGCTAAACTATTGCAACTTTTAGACATGTAGTTGCTCTTCGATCTTGATATGATGATAGAGTTGCACTTCAATCTGTAGCTAGAGAGAGAGGATCTGAAATAATAGGGTTTGTTGCTTATGCCTTTTCTTTTGTCACTGATGTTATTAGTTTTTCTAGAATAGGGATAGTTTTTGGTGTGTTAAGAACCAAATATCAATATAGCATAGAAAAATCTCAGAAAAAAGTACTCAACGCCTTGAAAAAGAGATAATTTCAGATAATAAGCCTCTTCGAGGGGGCCACCTCCTTTTACCCCACTTAAATGTTCAAGTACAAGATGATCCAAAATGAAAATGTCTCCTTGGTATATATAGGAGACTAGGAGGTATAATTACAACTAGTGGCCTAAAGCCGACATAAATAAAATAAAATTACTAANAACATGCCCCTCCCTTGAGACAAGTGTTGTCCGCAATGCTTGAGTAACTCTGGATGCTTCTGTATAAAAGACTCATCTTCCCAAGTTGAATCTTCAGCCGGTAGTTTCCTCCATTTAATGAGATACTCTGAAATGGATCTATTCCTCAGCTGGCGAATTCTTGTGTCAGTGATGTCTTCAGGATCCAATATGATTTTTCCTTCCTCGTCCAGTTCTAGCAATATAGTTTGAACTGAGATCTTGTCACCTATAACCTTCTTTAAGCATGAAACATGGAAAAGTAGGTGTACTCGTGAAGATGCAGGCAACTCCAATTTGTATGCCATAGTACCAATCTTTTGCAACACCTTATAAGGGCCATAGTACTTTGGTGATAATTTATTATCCTTCTTGGCTTGCTTGAGGGACATCTGTTTGCATGGTTGTAGTCTTAAAAACACCCAATC
>JASDQU010014977.1:45206-55457 GCA_032191745.1 Picea mariana
TATGAAATTTTACATTTAAGAATTTTTCATAGGATTTATTTGAAGTATCTTGATGTAGATGAATGTTCAAAGGTTCAATTAAATCTTTCTATATTGGAAATGGATTTGGTTTGACGTTACTATTTTATTATTTTATGAATTTGATTCTAAAATAATTATAACTACTTTAATTTAAGCAAAAAAAAAAAAAAAAATAGTTATGAATTAAGAATCATAAATAAATATAGAATTACCAAGATTCTGAAGATATGAATAGTAAAGACTAATTCAAGCTTAGACATACATCAAAATTGTTTATGGCTAGTCTTCTCAATTACAATGAAGTAAGATTGCAATGCCAAGCATTTAACCCTTTGCAAGAGTGCTAAGGCTTCTTTTATAGAGTTTGCAATCATTGTTGACCCTTTCACATACTTGACTCTTGACCTTATAGGTAATGAAGATATATTTTCAGTAAAACTATTTAAAATTACAATTATCCTCTATCCACATGTGTTTGTGATCAAAGATTCGTCATTTGTGGCTCATAAGAATTCTCTTTTACTTATTTTTTGTCTTATCCTTGATGTTGTTGTTTTCATGTGCATAAATGTGCTTCTTATTTGTCCTTCATCTCCCTATGGGTCAATTTGTAGAAAGGGTTATATCTCCTCTCTAAACTTTCAAAAGAAACCCCCACAGTAAGAGGAATGTTGCAATTTAGTTGAAGGTATTTGAATAAGTTAAAAACCTAATCAGCTAGGATAAGGTATTAGTAAATTATGATGGAATATGAAATATCAAGTGATGATAAATAACTATCGTTAGAAGTCCAAGAAATCTCTTGGAAAATGGATTCAAAAATCGCATCAATTGTATTTGTTGATGTATCATATCAATGAAACAATTCATCTTATCTCCACATTTCAATAATGGTATCAAAGCCCTTAGTTATGTGGGCATGAAATAGGCCATGGTAGTAGTTGTCCATAGCAAGTTAATTATGGACATTATATTTGAATCTTTCCTTTGCATAAACGTCTCTTTAAGTCATCCTATACCTGAGAATGTGTCATGGGCACACATTTTAGTGTTATATCTGAGGCATTACATTCCCTCTACCTTCATCAATGTTATTTGCGCCTACCTATCCCTCTGCCTTCCCGTTTTCCACCTTTGTTGATCTATGTGCCCAATTCACAGGTATGTCTATCCTATGTGTGCATGATCGTTCGCGCATTAGGGTTTTTTCCGTGCAGTTCTCTCCACTCGTTAGGGTTTGCTCAACGTTCGGTTTCATTGTTTGCACCCTCTTTCCATTTGTCCGAAACAATCTTCACCCACTTCTTCTCTCAGTGGTCGCACACCATACTTCACCCACTGCTTCTCTCAGTGGTCGCACACCATATTTGCAATTCTGAGTTATTGATGGAGATGGCGGCACACGTAAGTGCTTGTGTCGCATTTGGAACACAATTTCCAACATTTGCAGAGTTCCCATAAATAATCCGGGTAGATGTCGCTACTTCAGGACTAACATTTACGTTAAGCCAATTTCTTAATTCATAATGCACCTCCCGAGTCTGAAGATCCACAATCTGATTAATGTACTTCTTTAGAGTATATTTACCATATGTACTATCTTCTACATGATAGTCATTAATAAACAGAATCGCAGATGGGTCAAGCTGGTTTTCGATTTTGAACATATATGACCAGATATCCTTGCCTAATCTATCTGGATAGGGCGATCCATTAAACATCTCATTGTTTACATTATAATGCTGTAATTCACCGTGATATCTTGAAAGAATATCACTGATACGTTTATGGACAGCCGCCCTTAGATCATTTTGATTCAGTTCTTTGACCCGTTTTCTTGAAATTATGTACAGTGAAACACCAAAATCTCTGATCAACAAAATAAACATGGCGTTCTCTTTGGCGTTGAGATTTTTTTTCAATTCGGCCGCACACACAACCTACCGAATTCTTCCTTATAAAAATAGTTGAATCTCCCAAACAGCTTATTATTTTTAAAATCTACCGGTGCCTCCCTCAATTCGAGCCATCCTGCAATAAACCCAAAAAACCCATGTTGTAGATTTCTTAAATTCATCTCCATTTGCCCAGAAAATGTGCCCGAAATCCACTGCCTATTGACTGTGCGCGCAGACATTCTGTGCAATTGCGGGGGCTCGTTGTGTGATTTAGTAAACCACAGTGAGGGGGAGGAGGCACAATCATTGTGATGTTGCCACATCAATGAAGCTTGAACTCAAGTTAAGTTTTGCGCCCCCTTCTTCGTTAATTGTCGAGCATACCGGGGGAACGTGATCAAATATGGGTTGTTTGCCACTCTTTGCAATGAACTGTCGGATCTTCAAATCTCTTTGTTACCATTCCCTGAACTTGTCCAACGAATGCACATGTCCTTGTAGATATTATTTCCAAATATCCTTCGATTCCTATCTCAAAATGAATAATCTTTGAACAATCTTTGAGTTTTTTTAATATAAACATGAATGATTAATAACAAAATATGTTTTTTTAGCATAATTTTCTATATAATTCTAATCAACCTTGGTAACCCATAGAATGAACCAAACAAGCCCAGCTTTGAAGTTTAAAACCAAGTTAAAAATAATTGTAAAGATTTAAGTGCAACGTTTCATAAACTCGATTGGGACTTGGATAAAATGTTTAGGTAAGTTAATCTTGAGCCAAGAGACAATTTTGAAAACAAACTAGGGGAAATTGGGAGTAAATTTGGATAAGAACAAGGGTTTTGAATTAGAAGCAATCTTGGGATTATGATCATAAAGACAAAATATCACTTAAAAGAAACTAAATTTAGATACAACTTTAAAAAGTGATAAGAAGGCAAAGGTATATTAAATACTTAATTGGAACATGGATTGAAAGTTTTATGTAACCATCATCTCCACGTCGAATATTTTTTTCTATCAAAGCTCACCAGTTTCACAATATCATTGCAATCCTCTACCTTCTACATTGTTATTGCAAAAGATGATAAGGAAAATGCAAAGCAGTTAGGTTGGTAAGTTGAGCCTATCGAAACCTCACATTGAAGAGTATTAATATTTTTAATATATTGACTACTCGGGGGTAAACTTCACAAGGATCGCATGTGTGTACCACATCTAACGCGAGAATCTATAGAATCTAATTTCTCCATCAGAGTCAAACACCTCACCTGTTGTTTTCCTAGACTCGTCCTGCAACAACAGAGAATACTCATCCACTATTAAATCGCCATAACTAACTTTCGCTGAATAAATCCAAGAATTATTAATTGGATTTGATGAATTATTAGAGTTACTGAATACTCTAATAATCAGTGTTAAAGACAACACAGTCATACTCAACAAAGCAAATCTTTCCAAGCCAGTCATCAGACCTTGGGAAGAAATCATAGACAATAAGCATAAAATAATTATTAGATATGAAAAGGAAGTTTCCTTTCATATTCGAGATTATACCAAGCCAATCCGGGTCTAGAGTGATATATTTCATCAAGAAAGTTTAAATTCACTTGCTTCAGTTCAAGAGCAGATTCCTAAATGCCAACATTGTCATAGAGTTGGCCATATGGGAGATCAATGTTTTTATCTTCATCATTGTGAGCATTGTGGAAAGCATAATAATCATCATTCAAATCGATATTTCAAACACAAGAAATATGCAAGAGTAAACAACCACTATGGGTGGATCACTTCTTGACGATGGTTATCAATTGTCCAGAAGATATATTAGTCACACCATAGAATTCATTCTCGAGTATTGACGCATATTTCATATTTTAGTGAAGATATTTGCATCTACTCACCTTGTACATGATAGGGGGAATAACATCAGTGATTGACAATCAAGCTTCAAGTTTCAAAGCCCTATCAATTAATCAATAACAAGCAAGCATGATTTTGTTTGTGATCATCCCAAAATCACTATACTTGTTTATGGTTTTCCTTAAACCACCACTATATTTATTTGACTATTTTAAAATTTAGTTTAATTAATAAATGTGTTTTACTATGCTTATGAGAAATCTATATTAGTTGATTTAATCTTAAGTACTAAAAATCAATAATAATGATGATGATTAACATCCATATTAAATAATAAGATGTTGATATATAATCTAAAATCATTTTAAATATTAACTTATCTTTTATTGTTTATAAAATGTTTTTATTAATTTAAAATAAAAAAATTCAACATTACTTTTATATATTTTTTCAATAAATTCATTATTAAAACATTAAATTTTTTATTAATATTTTTGAGAGAAATTATTGTCTACTTTTCTAAAATTTAAAGAAAAATTCAACATTATTAGATTCCTTCAATTTTTTTTTTTAAATTATTAAATTAAAACATTAAAATTTCCATAACTATTTACAAACTAAAAATAGTAAAGGTGAGAGAATTATGTGTTTTGTTACTAAACTAAAAATAAAAATAGTAAAGGTGAGAGAATTGTGTGTTTTGTTGCTAAAGAGATGGAGCAATGCCACTTTCTCATATGCTCATCAAAAGAGTATTAAATTATTATTTAATAATAAAAGTAGCTATAAGATTATACACAATTCTATTTTTTTTTTTAAATTATTTTTCAACTATATTATTATTTAATATAAAAATAACAACTAAATTAATATGTATTAAATTTTTTATTAAAATATAATATTAAATAATTATAAAATCACTTTATTATTAAAAATAATTAAATATAATTTTTTTTAAATTAAAAGTTGTTGAAATTTTCACTAAAACTTAAATTATAATTTATCAAATATAAAATTATTTAAAAAAAATTCTTAATTTTCTTATGCTCTATTCTAAAATCATGTAGGGGATGACTCTTTTTTATGGATAATTTTAAGGGACCTTTGTCCAAAATCCAAGGAGAAATTGTTAAATTTATAGATTTGAGTGATTATTTATGTATAATGAAAGTACCTTTTCAGTATGTTGAATCCATTTTTACATTTAAAAATAAATTTCAAACAACAAAAAATAATGATAGTTGATTAGGAAAAAAAAAACCATTTCTTAAAACAAATAGACAAATTCATTTTCTTATAAACTTGTATTTAATATAAAAACAATTACAAATCAATAAATCATAAAATTTCTCTTTTATAAAAAATAAATTATTAAATAATTATAAAAGTATTGTTTTATTATTATTATTATATTATATATAATATTATATTTTAGTTCTAAAGGTTTAAGGTTCTGCAATAAAGACAAGCTAGATTATAATAGTTTTTTTACTTTAAAAAGAAAAAGAAAAAATTACTTTTCATTATTATTTTTAATTTTCATCCATTAATTTTAGTTTAATTTAATAATTTTAGTTTAATTTAATGTAACATACATGATTTTGATATGGCACATATGTTGTGGCTAGTTGAGATCACATATTTAAGATGTTTTAGGGTTTTTGAGAGTATTAAATCAATTTATGTATTTCAAATATGTTATTTAAAAATGTAAAATTGTGACTTAAATAATAATTAAATTATGATTTAGTTTATAATTATATTAAATGATTAGACAAACAGAAAAGTGAAAAAAAAAATCTTTTAATTTCTTTTAAAGAAATATTGTAAATTTTCAAAATTGATTTTACTAATTACGAAAGATTTAATTTCCGTAGAAAAATTCAGATATGGAATACATAAAGCGTTCTTTTAAAATAATGGATTTTTTGTTTTTGTTTTTTTTTAAGTTTTTTAACAGTGAAATATCAACGTATTGGTTTTACAACTTTTCCTTGGTGCTCCATTACATCGATGGAATCGAATGTTTTAGACTTTTAGCGCAGTACAGAGTCACATCAAATGTTTGAACTGATTTAAATTTCGTTTGAATGGTGACTATTTGAAAAATCTTTTCACGCCTTTAATCTCAAATTTAAGATATATATGACCAGAATCCACAAACCAAACAAAAAGAAAAATTAAACCTAAAAAAAAAAATCTGATGATCGATTAGGGTTAACCAGGATCTGCCGATCACATAAACATAAGCAATGCCACAACCCCACATAGATATAAAACCTGATAAAGCATGAAAAACAGAGATGAAAAGATTGCATTACGAAAAATAGAGCAATAACTTGAATTCCAGATGGCATTCTGGGAAAAAAATGCAATAACTTAAATTCCAGATCTCCAAGCAGGAAAACATTTCTGTCCAGATATTTCCTGATAAAATGCTGAGGGAATCAACACTGTGACCCATTATTCTATTATACTAAACATAGCTCTCTTACAATAACGAGTGTTCATTAATGTTCTGATGCTCAAGCTGTGGTCAGCAGATATCCTTCAACGGTCTTAAACATGCTGATTGCTGCTTCCTTAATCGGGTCCGATGGGGGAATTTCGTTGCCTGCTGGCTCGAACTCGAGTGTCCAACTTACAGTGCAAGAGTTAGCATCAGCTCCTGGAATTACCTTCAAGGTCGGCCTGAACACTTTGTATACGCTCAGAATCTCGCCCTCTATCACAGCATTTGGTAACGGTCATATTTGTTTCATCCACAGCATCAATCCTCTCAGTTGCATGGGTCAACATTTTCATTCCTGCACCCAACAGTGAGTTTTTTTGGTCAATACATTCAAGCTGAAACCATCCTTCAAAACGTTCAAGTTTCAAAAAGTTGACTTTTATATGGAGTTGGGTTTCATCAGAGTGCTTAGATGTAGCCTTTAGGAAAAACAAAATGTTCTGCTTGAAAAACAAAATGTTCTGCTTGAAAACAAAAGTGGAAGAATATTGGGCAGACTTAGTTTCCTATTAGGTTCTTTAAATGGCTTAGTTGTAAAACCTTTCATATTACTTCTAAGCATGTTGCCCACAGATACTGTAACCACATACAAAACCAACAAAATGGTGGACAAAAAGCTTTTTTGAAATCAGGTTGATTCATACCTTCTCCGTACTTAATAAGCCTGGTGCTGCCAACACTTTTGCCATCTCAATACTTCTGAATTGAGAAGGCATTATCTTCGGAAATACGTTTGCAGAATACTGAATGGCTCCCCAGAATTTCTGAGCAGGAACCTTCAAATCTAACTCCACTGTCACAGCTCGCGCCATCCTTTAAGCCGAATACTTACTGAAAAGGCAGAACAAAGAGAGAACTCTTACTGTTGTAAGAGATGAGAGCTCTGTAGACGTATATATACACGGCGCAGTAAAGATATGACGATATGCCATTACACGCAATCTGCCCAACGTTAATGAATCCATATGCTTAGTTCGGAAAAGTCACAAACCCAAGAAAACTATTAGTAAAGTTAGGTGTGTGTGCATAAAGTCAGAACAGGGCGAAGGAATGCTACCCGTGCTCGTTCTTACTCTGTTGCCTTTACTACAGGATATGCTTGAACATAAGACTCTACTGATGCTGTTACTGTTGCTGCTGGATCTCGGTCTTTACAAGCTGGATCTCTATATATGGATATATCTATTCAACTCAATCCTTAAAGCGCCTAGTATACTTACTGTAGAATTGTTTTATAAAACGGTAAACAGGATAGGTATTAGTAGAGACTATTAGTGGTAAGGGCGGTTTTCAACGTAGTGACTCAATCCCAACCTAAAGGTCCCAACTACGTCCCCACTGAACTTAATGGTTTACTCATTATTAAAGGTAACAACCTTAGTACGCCTAGGACACTTACACAGCTAAGCCCGAAAGCCACAGCCATTTCAAGGTGCAATTCCATTTCGAAATCCTTTCACAAAGTCGAAGTTCTCTAACAAAAGTAACGAAGTCGAAGTCGAAGTCAAAGCCTTTATCGACCCCTTAAGCTTAAGGGTGAATCGATCCATTGCGGGTGAAAAGACCCCTTGCGGCCTACCCCTGGTGTAATTATGTATATAATAATTAAGGGTGAGAAACGAACCGCATAGAGAAATGACATTTGTCATGCCAGAAAGAGGCATTTGGAGATACCGAGAAAAGAAAGATTGGAATGAACCCTTAAAAATGGCCGAGGGAAGTCTTTTAATGGCCCATAATTTACGATATAGATCCCGCATATGTCAGTTTCAGAACCCACATCTGAAAGTATCTTCGCATCTGAAAGGCATTACTGGTCATATGCGTAGGGGGTTTCTGTCAGGCATTGAGTTAGCAAGGGAAAGATTGCTTGTCGGCTTGCTTGCTGGAAGGGGATTGTGTTGGAATAATGTAGAAATGATAGGCAGATTGCTAGGGATTGGGTTGTTGTGTTCTGATTATATTTAGCATGGAGAGGTTTGAGATCCACACTTCATGGATCTAGGATTTGGTTTGTTGAGACCATCTCATCTATGTATTGTACTCTGATTTCATTTGTTAATTGAATTGGTTTTCACCATTCCCTGAAGAGAGCGAGCCTTGAGTGCTCTGCTCCATTTCCTTCTCCGTCTTTAATTTAAGTTGGTATCAGAGCTGAGGTCAATAGTGGCTTGTGAGAACCGAGAGAAGATCTGTGCGTATATGCTTTGTTGTCGCTGTGTTCACTGCATTGCAGCATTATTATTATTCTTGCGTACAGGTGCTGAGTGTACACTGATCTAGCATGATCCATATCACTTGCTATTGTGCTCGCTATGTTCGAGGGTTGCGAGTTGTTTGCGTGCTGCTGTATGTTCATCAGAGCGCAGAAGAGGAGGAGCCCGCGTTGTTGCCTTTCCCAGTCTCCTGTGTGAAGAGGAAGAGCCCGCACTGCCTACTACGGCTGCTGCCCACAGTGACTGTCGTGTTGTGGCAGGTGAAGGAGTCGCGGCGGTTTCGTGAATGAAGAGGAGGAGCTGATTCGTGATTGTGAGGAGCCCGCGTTGTGCTGTTGTTGGTGTTTGTAACTTTTTTTGCGCGCGCGACTGTGAGGAGCCGTGTTTGCCAGATCAAGTCTGGTTCACCACCGATCTGCGCGACTGTGAGGCGCCGTGTTTGCCAGATCAAGTCTGCTGCTGCTATATTTGGTGCTTGGTATCATATAAAACCTCCATTTTAAACAATTCGTTGGAGCTGACAGCATCATTATTTCACTGAAGGCGTGCTCGTGTTGTGTGTGTGCGCGCTGTGTGATTGCAAGTGGAGTGCAGGATTCGTTTCTTTGATTCGGTTTGGTCCTGTTTCGGCTGCTGCCGTGTAAATTTCTGCTCCAGACGTTGACAGCCGCTGCCTCCTGGCGTAGCCTGCAAAAGACCAAGGTGTGCAGTCAATTTTCTTTCTGAAAATTCTTTTTTGCTGATTAATTTTGTATTCACCCTCAGAGATCAGGTGAAATGGCCACCGCCCAACATCATTTGGCTGATACATATATCAATGAGGCTTCCAAATTGAATGGAGAGAACTACGTCAATTGGAAATTCAAGTTGCAGATTGTTCTTGAATTACTTGGTGGCTGGACGATTGTGAATGGCACTGAGCTGAAGCCTACAAATCCTGCATTACTTGCAGATTGGAATAAGAGGGAAGCCAGAGCAAAGGTTACATTGCGAATGTCTGTGCAAGATAAGATTATTCCTCACATCAGAAATTGTGACACGTCTAAGGAAACATGGGACGTGCTCAAAGGTCTTTATGAAACCAAAGATGCAAATCGGGTATTGTTTCTAAAGACCAAATTGATGTCGATCAAGATGGAAGCAAATGAAGGGGTAAGTAAGTACATCTCTCGCATCAAAGATTTAAGTGATAATTTGGTAGCTATAGGTGAAAAAGTAGCTAGTACTGATCAAGTAACTATCGCTCTAAAAGGTTTAGTGCCAGATTATAAAGTGTTTATCTCCTTCAAGAAGAAGAAAGGATGAAAAATTATGATCAGGAAGCTAAAAGTTCAGATCTCGCATTGATGGCACGAGGTAAATATACGCACAGAGGTAAACAATGGAGCAAACCATGGAGCAAATCATGGAATGGAGACAGAGGCAATTTTCACTCAAAACATAAAGGTATGGCTCAAACTGATAGAAATAATGGAGATGGTCATTATTGGGGCAAACCAAGACACCTCAATAGAAATAATTATCAAAAGAAATATAACGGTAATAGAAGCCACAATGAAAGTCACAATGTAAATTACAATGGGAATTTTGCAAATACAGATGATCCTGAAATTAATGGATTAAGAAATCTGAGATTATTTATTTCTAAGCATGCTCTGTCTGCTGAGACAGATGATAAGAATGCATGGTTTATAGATTCAAGTGCATCTGCACATATGTCCTGTAGGAGAGAATG